>BQNB010056858.1:0-38479 GCA_026074375.1 Tanacetum coccineum
TCGCCCCTCTATAAAAAGATAATTTAATTCTCGTCGCGATGTTATGTTTTGTTTTGCGTAACGATTAACGGTGTGTGAGATATTTAATTTTTTAAAAAAAGGTGAAAAATGAGTTTTTTATTTTT
The DNA here is from genome assembly GCA_026074375.1 of Tanacetum coccineum. Taxonomy (NCBI): domain Eukaryota; kingdom Viridiplantae; phylum Streptophyta; class Magnoliopsida; order Asterales; family Asteraceae; genus Tanacetum; species Tanacetum coccineum. The sequence goes on from BQNB010056858.1 coordinate 126, forward strand.
AATAAAAAAATGAGTGTCTATGATTGGTTCATTGGGTCTATGACAAATGTTGGGTCTATATTGAACTTTTGGCTGGATCCGAGACACCAATCTTGGAGAATCAATTTGTACACTTAATTACTCGTTACTACTTAAAGCTTCTTTCTTAGTACTCCCTCCGTCCCATTTTTATTGTTCACGTTTTCTTTTTGGGATGTCCCAATTTAATTGTCCACTACTAAATATAGATAGGGAAGTTTGATCAAGTTTACTATATTACCTTTGTTTGAAATTATTATTACAAACTTTAAAGAAGACTTTAATTAATTAGTTAAGGGTAAAACTGCCATTCTGTCAAAAAGTAAGAAAGAGAAAGCAGTAATAAATGCACTTTTCTTAAACTGTGTGTTTTTTGTCAGGGGACAATAATTTTAGGACGGAGAGAGTAAATTATTTCCACTAGTCATCCGATCAATCAATTGTTACCCACTTTTTATGTCGACATCGATTGCGATTGCGATTGTTTCCTAAAGGTGTTGGTTTGATAATTTAATGTTATCAATAAAAGAACTTTTAATGTTTACACAACTCTTGTTTTCTCGTTAAATATTTTGAGTTTGGAACATATATAAAGACGATGTGGCATTACTTAAAGTTAGTGTACTTGTGTACAAAGCTAATTGGTTTTTCAATATCAAATTAAAGTTCTTTTATGACATCAAAAATGTCACATCAACTTTAAAATTCTTCAATTTATTCTCTTCCCATTTCCTAGTACAATCATTAGACAATAAGTCAATAACATCATTGATTGATTCTATATATGAGGGCCGTTTGGTTGGTAGATGGGTTTAGGATTAAAATTTGAATTTGCTGTAGGATTTGAATTTAAGATAGGATTTGAATTTATTTTAAGAGAAATGGAACCCACAAAAATAATTATTTTATATAATAAAATGTGAATTAAAATCACTATTTCATATTAAATTCTAAAATGTATAGACATATATATAATGGGACCCACTCAAAACTAGCTAAACCCATCTTTTATTTGAGGTTGGTGTCAGAGGGCTTGATGCCCATCTTTTTTCTTTACAAAATGTACCAAACAACAAATTTTAATCCTAAAGTCAAGTCTCCCTTTCAAAACCCACCAAACAAACGGACCATAATTTAGATTACTCATCACGCGAGGATACATCCACATCAGTATCATATCACTTCTCTCTATTTACTTCTACGCACTCTTCTTAAATTTTCACCCTTAGGCTACTCTCAAATGGTTACACCGTTATCCCCTCCATCTCATCGTCACATCAAATTTACCTCCCGTCACTGCCTCTCACTTTTCACCCTTAATGGTCACACCACCCTTATTTTTAACTAAAATACCTAATTTTATATAAACATACCTCACAAAACCTCAAACACACTTACAATCCAAATAATTAATAATAAAAACATTCAAATGGGCTCATTTTACACACAAAACAATAAAGTGAGTCGGTCACCTAATTACTTCTTTTTTGGATTTGTAACGCGTGCCAATGGATGGCTCCTAATGGCTTAATGGTGTGAGGACTAGACCATCAGGAGTAGCCTTAGAGCTCAAGGCATGGTAACGCCGAGTTCAGCGTTATGCCGATGTGACACCGGCGTTGCCGACGTTACCATATTGCGGTGATACGTGTTGCAACGGCGTTGGGTTGGGCGTTGATGGCTCAACGAGCGTTATTTTGCATTGCATTTTCTGTTTTTTTTTCGTTTTAAATGAGGTTTTGGTGTGCATATGTCTTGATCGTGTATGTTAACAGTATGTGTGTGTGTGTGTTTACTACGTGTGGTTTTTGGTGTGTGTTTAATGTATGTGTCGGGATGAAGAAGAAGACAAAAATAATGAGGTATTTTTATAAATATAATAAGTATAAAGATATCCATGGCCCACCTATTACATTCTACATTTTGTTTTTTTTATAATTTTTCAAGGTTACAAAAATCACGAATCGATAGTCGGGCGGTCGACCTCTTTGTGGCTTGTAATCGGTCTAGGCGAGATTAATCGGATTGCCACTTTCTGCAAGTTTTGGTTATTTCATGCGAGTTTTGTGTATTTTTGACAAGATTTTCCTTAAAAATCAACTTATAATAGAGATAAACAACTACCATAAGTGATTAAAACGTGTTTACAACGAATTTTTGGTATTTCTAGCAAGATTTGCAGGTTTCCAACAAGTTTAACCACCAATGACCGTCTTTGACCGCCATTAATCATGGTTGAATGATTGTTTGACCGATTAATCGGTCACGAAAATGTTGGTGGCCCAGTATCGCTTAGACGGTGATTAATCGGCATTGTAGGCCTTTTTTTACAACATTGATTTCTTTTATTATAATTGTATATTAATTTAATAAATGAAAAATTAGTTTGAGAAAATGGAAAGAAATAGAAAAATGTGGGTCTCAAATAGTTAGTGTTAACAGTGTTATGAATGGGTGGGGGTATTTTGGTGTGTTGATGTTAAAAGTGAGAATGTTGAGGTGGCGATGAGGTGACAACAGTGTTTGGTGTTACGGGTGTTACCATACCTGGTGTTCTTATTGGTCACATCACACTCTTCAACCCATTATTTTTTTAATTAAAAACTAAAATAAATTTTCATTCATAAATTGAAAACGATACATAGATAATTAAAAACGTAAACGTACAAAATAAAAAAAAACGTAAACATTACATAGATAATTAAAAACGTAATAATATGATAAATTACACCTCTCCTTGATCGTTCGCTTCATCTCTAAGGCCCGCTCGAGGTTTACTTCACCCAAGTGATTAATAGGTTGCATATAGAACATTTCGTCTTTTTGAAGTTGTTCATATTCGCGCATTCTCAACTCTTGTTCATTTTGTTCCAGCTCTCTCTTTCGAATCTCTAAAACCTCTTCTCGGGTTTTTGACTTTTTGACGTTGTACGACTCGTTGAGGCTTGCATTTTGTTTACCATCAACATAGCCAATGCTTCCTCGTTACCAGATGTTGACGATGCCGATGACGCCACCCCCTGATCATTGGTCGTTGAACTTCATTAACCTCATTTTCCCCATCGTCTCTAACCTCCATATTTAGAGTAAAACTAACCTCTGCTGAATGCGTCGTGTTGAACAAACTAGACCATAAAGACTTGTATATCTTGTTCTTTTCCTGTCTCTTTGCTTCAAAGTCTGGAAGTTCCACCTCCTTCTATTTTGAACGATCTTTTAATTCAGTCCACACATGGAGAAGTGTGAACGGTACTCTATATTCAGCTTGATATTCCAAAAGTGCCCTTTGGGTGTAATCCCTGCTTTAGCTCCACACACCGCCCTCCAAACGACGTTATTGCACACACCACAAAATTGAGTCACTTTAGGACGCACAATCTTCCATTTCCCGTATACCATATCGCAGGTCCGGCGAATGGTTACACTATGATTTGTTTACATGTGTTCTAAAACCTCAATCCAAAACCCAGTCTCTCTTCTCGTATAACCAAGAACTTTATCTTAGGATATACGAACCCAAGCTTTATACAATGTTATTTCTTCTTGAGTGGTTCATGGAGTGCACTAGGATTCATCGTCATTTCGACTCGTCTTATTTTGCCGTCTTTTTTACGGCTTCTTTGTTGGGGACGAGACTTCTTCGACATGAGAGTCCTCATGAACGCTGTTAGGCATGGAAATTGAAAATCGATGGGAGTACACAGGAAACTCATCCACACTAAATTGATAAATGAGAGACATAGGTGGGTTCACACTAGGTTGTGAAGAAGGACCACCAATATTAGGTTGTGAGCCGTAAATGGTGTCGTATGTGTTATACATGTTTGGTGGGTATAGGTTGTATGTATTTTGTTGTGGAGGTATGAATGGTGGGCTTTGGTAATGTTGGGTTTGGTATTATTGGTTTTCGTAAAGAAACATTGGTGGTCAGAAGTTGATTTGTTTGTTTGACGGCGGAGTATTTTCCAGACGGAATGTTTCTTCAGGTGTTACAGGAGTATTTCGGGTAGTGTTTTGCTGTCAACGTTTTGTGATTATGGGAGTGTTTTGTTGAGAAATTTGTAAATAAAATGGTATTGGAAATATGCGAGTATATAAAATGAGAAGTTAAGTTTAAAAATGATGAAGTTTGGCGGTACTTATATGTAATAAAATGGTGTTGGGTAATTTTTTAAATACTCTACTATATGTTGGAAGTAAGGGGCAGTTTTACATAAAACTCGAACGACGTGAGGGTCACCTTTCCCCTTCGTTTTTTCTTGTCCTCTCGCGTGAGCCACCCACTTTTAGTAGGGTGGCGCGTGACTATTGGGTCTCACGGATGGTCACGAGCGATTAGTAAGAGCAGCCTTAAAGTGCCTTGTTTTTTAGCCACCGTATGAGTAGCCATATTAATGAAATAACAACGCATGAAGGCCACACTATCACTAGTGATCTGTGATACATGTTCAAGTATTCATGCATGATCGAGCAAAATTTTGAGTGAATTCGTAGTGATGACGAGCGGTTAAAGCATTGTCATAACTAAGATGGCGATGCTTTGTGCAAAAGATTATATGATAGCTAAACATGACGATCATAGATAAGTTATACCAATCACTAAAACAAAAATATATTATATTAATGATGTAGCTTCAAGTTTAACAAATAATTACAGCATAGTATTATATTACGTTTACTTCGTTTGAAGTGAATTTTGAGGCCTCAAATATATAACTAGATATATATTTTGAGGCCCCTAAAGGTTTGAGGCCGTGTGCGGTAACACACTTCGCACACCCCTCGTTTACAACTTTGAGTTAAAGCACAAAAGTGATTGAAGGTGTCTTTTGTGTGCGTGAGTGTCATGTACAATTTTTTGTGTATGAGTGTTGTATAGGCGTAGGTGGACCCACATTGGTGCCGGGTGTGGCACAGGCTACACCTTATTTTCCGTCACGAAGTGCAAATTTTATTCGAAAATCGTAGTTTCTTGATATGTGCAACCCCTAAAAAATTTCGCTACTTTCGCTCTTTATGGTGAAAAAATAAATTTCTTATGGTGCACCTTTTATCTAGCTCGAAATATAATTGTAAAGATATAAAAAGCCATAGGCGGACCCACATTGGTGCCGGGTGTGGCACGGGCTACACCTTATTTTCCGTCACGAAGTGCAAATTTTTTTCGAAAATCGTGTTTCTTGATATGTGCAACCCCTAAAAAAATTTCGCTACTTTCGCTCTTTATGGTGAAAAATTAAATTTCTTATGGTGCACCTTTTATCTAGCTCAAAATTTAATTGTAAAGATATAAAAATCCCAATAAACCCAAAGTAATTAGATGTAATCATCTAATAGTAATGTTGCACAACATAATTATCATTCATTCACTCATCTACTATGTTCCTCCATTCGTCCAAGAAAGAAACTCCCACTTATTATACACGTCAAGATCAACAAAAAAAAAGGGGTATCTGATTCATTTAGTTTTCTAACATAAAAGGTATCTATTAAAAAGTAATTTTATTATTATTTTAAAAGGAGTTACATTTACATAAAATACAATTTAGATTAAGTGATATTCTTTTATTTTAGGATTTTGAATATTATAAGCATATTAAGAGCCCTTTTTCACAGTTTTATTAATGCTAGTGTACATCATAATCATTTTTAGATTTAAAGGGTTGATTGTTGGAAAATTTGGATGGGAAAGTAATTTTGACCAACTTTGAACACAATTATCTATATGTATGTGTCATATATATATGTAATAGTTTGTAAGTGTGCGTTCTCCTTATATGAATGAGATATCGCGTCTCAAAGTTATGCATTCGGTACCATGCTTAAAGAGGAATTTTACGTTTATTTCTCGATTCCCACATCAGTGGGATGGGTAAACTTGAGAGCATGTCTAGATTGTGTTAAAGTAGATGCTCCTTAATATATTGGTTTAACACACATTAAATCAATAAGTATTATTGATTTTGCAAACATATGGCTCAGTACGACTTTGAAAAGGTGTATGTGGTTTGACCAACACATTAAAGTCAATCAAGTATTATTGATTTTCACATATGAGTACACATTTAAAAAAAGGTGATATTCCATGTACGTTTGTTAAGTACGGACAGTACAATACTACTGTTTGTTGTTTTTACCCGGGCATACAGAGGCGAATCTAGTTTTAAGGGAAGCTGTGTCAAATACGTGTCTCAAACCTCTTTAATGCTAAGAGTGTCAAACACGTGCTTCGACTCTTGAGTGTTTCCATGCTGGCGATCTAGTAAGTCTTTTTTGTTATTTTTATTGTTTTATTTAATTATCGTTTATAAGAGTGTCTGTATTTATTTTTTCTGTTATTCATTTACTGTTAGTTATATTTATTATAATTTGGATTTTTTTAATTAAAAGTGTAACCGTTTGCGTAGATTAATTGTATGATTATTTGCTAGTTTGTCATTTTTACTATTTATAAAAGTGTAATCGTTTCTCTACATTAAAAGTGTAATCGTTTCCCCACGTGATGAACCGCTTTCAAGGCTCGAAATGTCGAAGATGTCAATAGTAAGGGACAATGTACTTTATTGACTAGTTTGTCATTTCAATATTTATATAGTGTTTGGATAAAAAATTGGTTAAATTTCTTATGGTGCACCTTTTATCTAGCTCAAAATATAATTGTAAAGATATAAAAAGCCCAATAAACCTAAAGTAATTAGATGTAATCATCTAATAGTAATATTGCACAACATAATTATCATTTATTTACTCATCTACTATGTTCCTCTATTCGTCCAAGAAAGAAACTCCCACTTATTATACACGTCAAGACAACAAGTATCATTCGTTCATTCTAACATAAAAGGTAGCTATTAAAAAGTATTTATAATTATTATTTTAAAAGGAGTTACATTTACATAAAATACAATTTAGATTAATGATTTAGTGATATTCTTTTATTTTAAGGTTTTGAATACTACAAGCATGTTAAGAGCCTTTTTCACAGTTTTATGAATGCTAGTGTATATCATATTCATTTTTAGATTTAAAGGGTTAATTGTTGGAGAATTTGATTGGCAAGGTGATTTTTACCAACTTTGAACACAATTATCTATATGTATGTGTCATATATATAAGTAATAGTTTGTAAGTTTGTGTTCTCCTTATATGAGTGAGATATCGCGTCTCAAAGTTATGCACTCGGTACCATGCTTAAAGAGGAATTTTACGTTTATTTTCTATCCCACATCAGTGGGATGGGTAAACTTGAGAGCAATCTGTTGTGTATAAATAGATGCCCTAATTCTATTGGTTTAACACACATTAAATCAATAAGTATTATTGATTTCCAACATATGGAGTACACATTTAAAAAGGTGATATTCCATGTAGTTTGGTGAGAATTTGATTTGGATTGAGAGCGACCGTTTGACTTTTAATGGTGCGGTCTACCACGACACGTTCCAATTCAAGAAGTTGACGAATGCCGTCAGGAGTGGGAAGATCGGTGCAATATGGTCCCCCGGTTTCTTGAGAATATTCAAGAGATGCAAGGTCTCACTCGTTTGTAAAAACGGCTTGACCATTGTATGGAATTTTAAGGATTTAACCAAATTGAGCAAAAGTAAGAGTTATGAATTCGTGTTGAATCATAAAAGAGATGACAAGATAGCCATAGTCATCGGTTTGTACCGTGACTTGACTATAGAAGTCTATAATAAATCTTGGAATAATCTGTTCGTTGATTTGAAAGAGACAATTGAAGCGAATGTTAGTAAAGAGACGCTCGATATTGTTGGATTTGTAGTAGGCTTGATCAACAACACGACCTTCGTGAATATTGCGGTTTTTAATAGGTTTGTAGAATTGGACAATAGTAAGGGAGATGCCAGGAATTTTGGATACTTTTGGGATGTAGGATTTAGTGAGAGATACATCGGAGGTAGTAGCTTTCGGCATTTTTGTCACCTAAACAAGTCAACAACAATGTAAAAAAATGAAAAAATAAAAAGAGTATGTAAGAAAAATACTATATGTGGGACCAAAATTACTTCGACTAAAAAAAACCTAAGAAGTAATCCATATGTTCTTTAATTTATTTTTCACTTAATCTAGAGTGTCGAAGAATATATTAGTTATATATTTTAACATCTAAGAAATGACTCAAACACTCCCTTATCAATACAATACTTGACCAAGATTGTCGAAAGATATACGTTAAGTTGTATATTTAGTTGACAAATATTAGTTCATCATTTTTTTGACTTGGTGAGAGTTAAATGGTGTTTATTTTGACTCAACACCATGTTTTAGACCGTTAAACCAAACGCCTTTTTATTTTACACTTTTTATAATATGTATCAATATATATATATATATATATGAATTATATATATCTTGATGACTTACACAAGCTAGTTATGTGATTATACAAGTGACAAAACTATAGTGATGATCATTTCGACTTTAAAAATTGATCCTAAGAAACGAACCAAACACCCCTTCCATTTTATAAAACTTTATTCATTTAGTCAAAAAATAAACGTTTAGATACGTATGTTTCGATAGACAATGTATGATTATTTTAACATGTTTTTGGCATGAATCAACAATGTATTAACTTTTGTTTTGAAATTTCTTTTAAAAAAATTGAAAAATAATGTAAATATTTTTGACGAATTTTTCAAACCAAAAAAAAATTGTGACTCAATCCTATTGAAATTTTGAATACCTATGACTACGGGAATCATTATAGTTATGGATTTCCTAGACTTAATAAAAAAATATAAAAGTTGTGAAAAATACCCAATTTTGATTGAGAGCAAAATTGGATGAAATTGAAAAGGAAAAGTGTAGGAAATCTTACAATAGATGTTGTTAATCGAGTTGTAGGTGATTGCCCCTTGCGAAATTGGATGGATTTTGAGTTTGAGGATAGAATTTTGAAGGTTTTGGGTTGTGGTTTTCGTCACTCAGCAGGTAGGAGAAGAGGGAAGAGAGAAAAGTGATGTTTGGTATAAAATTCGACTGTAAGGGGGTGTTTGGTTTCGCAGATAGGCGGTCCCCTTAATTAATTAAGGGGGCCACCCTTTTTACACGGCCGGTCCCCTTAATTTTAAGGGGGCCGCCACCTGAATTTTTTTTTTGATTTTTGGCTAGTTTTGTGAGAATGAATATTGACAATTTTTAATTAACTCTTTGTTTAATTAAAAAGTTTCTTTGACTATCTCGGACGAGATAATCAGGATGTCAATACATAAGATGATTTGGTGACTAGACTTCTTGCGAACATGATGAATTAATTTCTTCGAACGAAAAAATTAATTGATACGTTTTGAAATGGGAAAGTGTAGATATTGTGGTAGATGAGAGATCGGAATAGAGTTGACACTTCAACAAGGCGATTTTGATAGACGTAGTTGAGGCGAGCGTCGAGGTGGAAGGGAGTTTGTTTCATCCATAGTGGTTTAAGACTTTTCCGATGCAAGACTACTCCTACTTCTATGTTAATTATTATCCACTAACTCACTTTTATTTGTCAACGTGAGTTCGTGGCCATAGAAGATTTCTATTTCATAGTGGTTCATGGATAATCCATGTGAAAGAATAGTTTCTAATGAATAAATTCTTTTAAAAATAGAAAGCCAACAAATGACATTTCTAGTGACTACCATATTTTCTAACTATCACTAATACTAAGTATATCATGTACCAATCTATAATTTACGTAATTAGAGAGTGAGACGTACCTTAGCCTTCAAGAGAAAGTACTTTAAAATCTTTAAGGTAGCAAGCTTTAAGGATGAGGATTTATGGAAATCCTAAATGAGTTCTTTAATTTGTTTGACGAAAGCCAAAGGATGCTTGTAAATGATTAATCTCGGAAGCTATGATGATTTAGCCATTTGGTCCCCATCGTTTCATGGGTCTGAAGTTATTGCTTCCGAACATGTTTTGCATTTGATTCGGACACATGCACGATGAGCATCTTCCACATTGAGTAAAGCTTGGTTGGTGTGGATGATTCCACATTGTGTGATTTGTGTTAGAGTAATTTGGTCTACCTTGGTCTCGCCTAGGTTGAGGTGTTTTGGAACGAGGATGAGAGTTTTCCTTTCTTTTCGGAGGAGGTGTTTTAGACCTCATTGTGGGTTTAGTAAATCCAACTCCGGGTTTTAAGGAAGGTTTGTAAAAACGTCTTACCTCATCATCACTTGCAATAGGAATTTTAGTATTGTTTATAAGTATAAATTTTGGTTTTGAGTTTGGGTTTGATTCTATCAATTTTTCTTTCGACTCAACTTCTTGGGCTCTTACAAAATTTACTTGTTTGGTTTCGCTAGGTGGCCCTTTGGTAAACTTAAAACCTAACCCGGATTTATCTCCGGACGTTTTTTGTGAACTTATTATTTTTTAAGTGAGTGACTAATATCATTAAATTGAATTAGCCTAGATATTTCTTTTATAAGCTTTTTATTTTCAAGCTTAAGGTCTTGACATAGTTTACATTCTTCATTTACTTCCTTACATTTTTCTAACCTAGATAATTTATCTTTTAATTCTAGTGCTTCATTCTTTAATTATATTTTAGCTTGTTTTAGAGTTTTATTTTTAGCCATGACTTTTAGTCCTATTTTGCATAGTCTACTATATTCACTATCTAAGTCATTTTCGTCTAGTGATGATTGGTCATCACTAAAGTATTCAGTTTCGAAAAGTACCTCATTGAAAGCTTTAGCCATAAGACACTTTTCGTCATTTGTCTTCTCCTCTTCATCTTCGTCGCTATCACTCTAAGATCCTCCAACAAACGCCTTTTGATTTTGATATCTTGATAGTTTCGGACATTCTCCGATGAGATGATTTGGATCTCCACACTTAAAGCATTTTCTTTCGCCTTTGCCATTTTTGTCGTCTTTATTTCTTTGGAATGATTTTCTTTCTTCATGTGGTTGTCTTACGAATCGTCCTCGTCTTTTGAAGAATTTCTTGAAGTCTCTTACGGCCATGGCGTATTCTTCATCTTCATTATCGGAGGTTGAGCTATCATCATCACTAGATTCCTTTTGACCTTTCAAGGCAATAGATCTACTTGGTTCTCTTTTGCTTTTGACGGTTTCAGAATCTTTCTTAATTACTTCTTCATAAACCTTTAAATTTCCAATGAGTTCGTCAAGTGATAGAGTTGTTAGATTATTTGATTCTTCAATCGCCGTGACTTTTACGCGCCATTTAGGATGTAATGCCCTAAGAAATTTCCTAACACAATTCTTGCTAGAAAAACCTTCATCAAGTGTTTTTAGACTAGTAATAATAGTGTTAAATTTAGCAAAGGCATTATCTATTGATTCCTCTTCCGGAATCATAAATTGTTTATATTGTTGAACAAGAAGATCTATTTTGTTTGCTTTGACTTGATTATTACCTTGATGAGTGATTAACAAAGTATCCTAAATTTCTTTTGCGGTTTGACACATAAAAATTCTTTCATATTCTTTACGTGGTAAAGCATTATAAATTACCATTTTAGCTTCATTATTTTTAGCAAGTTTCTTTTTAAGATCATCGTTTTGTTTATGAAAAGGTACAATTTCATCCTTTTTAGTTTCGACTTTTTGTGAATTCAATACTTGCACAATATGAATAAGATAAATAAGTAAGAACAAATAAAGAAATATGAGATAAGAGTTAGAAAGATCAAACCACAACACAAGGATTTATAGTGGTTCGGTTACGAAGCACCTCTTCGCCCTACTCCACTCCTCGAGCACCTAACTCGAGAGTTTTCTTCACTATGTCAACAAACTCCCTTATGGCGGAGAAAACCGTACACAACTTTCGCTTATATCAATTTCCGACACTAAGCTAGATGTCGAGTTCTTTCTAATTCTTTTAGCTGAGAACCTCTCTATCACGACTTCACAGCCTTCTTCATCTATTTCCGATCTTCACAACACAACTTCACAACTACACAACTTCTTCACGCCTTAGTATTCTTTCACACTACACTACTTCATACTTCACTTTACTTTCACCATATCTATCCACAACTTGGAGAATCACTACGATTTCAACTATACTTACAACAATCACCAAGTTCTATCTTACAAAATTACACAAATTTACAAGATTTATAAAGATTTACAAGTTATGATTGGATGCATATAAAGATTGCAACATAACACATCAAATGTGTAATCACTTCTTCGCGTGATGGTAGGAAGTATTTTCTCTTGCACTCGAGGATTTGAGCGTGGATCACTTGGGAAACAAAGCTTTATGATTTAAATGATCAAGAATTTGATTGAGATGTCGTGAAGCTGTTTTAGATCAGAAAGAATGAGTGCAAAAGGTGAGAAAATAGTGGGGAATAGTCTAAGTCTATTTATAGGAAAATCTGGAGGAGCGTCTACCTATGGGCGGTCCCCTTAAAATAACGGGGGTCGGCCCGTGTATTTAAGGGGGCCGCCCTAGACTGGGCGCTCCCCAGTTTGTCCTTTTTTGTGTTAGGGGGGATTTCTGGAACTTTTTAGCCGTTTTAGGTCCGAAAAATTGAATTTCAAATGTTTTTATTTTTGAAAGCTTCTTTTAATTGTAGAAAATTTTTTGTAATGTTTTATAAAAATGTTTACAAAAATCATTTTATAAAAGTGTGAGGCTTGACTTAAAATTTTATTTGATAATAATATGCAATTAAGCATTTTATTTACATTTATTTATTCATACCTTTAAGTGATATAATTTTCGAAATGAAAATTTACTACTAATTACTTGTTTACGTTTAATTTTACATTGAGCGTTTTTATATTTTGTGATTATCAAAACGTAAAGATGTGAAAAATATTAATAATGTTTTTAGGCATCATTTCTATCAACAACATTAGTGAAAAAGACAAAGAAAAAATAAATACTTCAATAGCACAAAAAACAAACGGCCTTTTTGCTGTAGATGAAAACTTTAGATGCACCTCTTCTTCAGCAAACTGTATTTGCATATAAAGAGGTAAAACCTTCGAAAAAACAAACAAAACCTTCATCTAATCTCTACATGTAAAATAAACATTTATCAATATTTATCTAAATATCATACATCTTGAAGGTCACTTAAAATGTATTAAAGTGTTTATAGCATCAAAAATTTATATATAGTTGATACATCCGAAACTAACTTAAAATACTTATAACAAAATGACTACTTGATGCAAAAGCAAGAATAATGCAAGAAGGATGTTAATATAAATGTTTTGTATTTGTAACCATTTTTGTCTCATTGTTTACGGTGCAACACAGTTTTTTATTTGTTTCGTATTTTTTGTCAGTTTATTACTTTTTGCTTGTTAAACTTTATAACTTTTATTCCGCACTTTTTGTTTCACAGTTTTATGATATAAAAAAATTATAAAATTAGAATAAAATTAAAAAAAAAAAACTCAGAAATTATAGAGGGAGTACAAATGGCTTTTTAAAAGGAGTCTTTATAACCTATCCATGCAAGAATAGAAAGGATGACTGGATGTGATACACGCAAATTACACTGTACAGATACAATTATAAAGACTATGATTGAGATCATATAAGAGCTCTAAGTTATAGGCCAAATTATAGCAATACTATGACAAGAGACTGTGGTCCCTATGAGTTATAGGTACAACGTCAAATTTACCAGCTAAGTCATGGAGCTTTTTGCGAGAAACGTAGAGGGGTGAATACGTTCTCATTTAAAAACTTAAATCTTTCGTATCAAATAACCCGTTGAAAGAAATAATGTCTAAAACCGTTATTGATGTTTTTTGACTTCTCTACGTTTTGATGGTCACAAAATGTAAAAACGCTCTATGTAAAATTAAACGTAAACAAGTAATTAGTCGTAAATTTTCATTTAGAAAATTAATCACTTAAAGGTATGAATAAATAAATGCTTAATTTATTTGTAATTAAAGAAATTTTTATTTTTCCTAAACCTTGCATTTTTATAAAATGTAACAAACATTTTTAAAACTTATAGAAAACATTTTTGTATTTATTAAAAATGTTTTATTCAAAATAAATATTTTGAATTCAAAATTTTCTCCTAAAATTGAATAAAACTGATCCAAAAAACACCTTCACTAGAAAAGACAAAAATAGGATCGTCCTACTATGGGCGGCCCCTTATAGGTAGGGGCGGCCCCCTTAGTGATAAGGGGGCCGACATAGGAGCTAAGGGGGCCGACCATATAAAACGGCTCCTAGCTCTGCCTATAAATAGTGGACTATTCCCCATAGATTTTTCACATTTTGTACTCATTTTCTTTATGTTCTAACTCAGTTTATACATCTCCTACAATCCTTTGATCATTTAATCTTAAGCTTTTGTTTCCAAGTGATTCAAGCTTAGATCTTCAAGTGCAAGAGAAGAATACTCCTTATCATCAAGCTACGAAGTATTATAGCTTAGTGTTTACGTAACGTAGTTACGATTGTGGTGTATCTTGTAATTCATTTATATCTCTTGTGATTGTGTGTAATAGTTAGATCGGGTTGATCGTGTTAGCACTTAGACGAAGTGAATCCTTTGTAAGGGTGGTTAGTATTTTAGGCCTCAAAATACAAGTGTGTGGTAGATTGGTTCTAGCTAAGATTAGCACTCGACATTTAGCTTAGTGTCGGAAATTGGTGTAAGCTACTTGTGTACGGTTTTCTCCGCCTAAAGGGAGTTTTTTGACATAGTGAAGAGAACTCTCGAGTTAGGTACTCGAGGAGTGAAGTAGGGCGAAGAGGAGATTTGTTACCGAGCCACTATAAGTTTGTGTGTTGTGGTTTGATCTTTCTAACTCTTATCTGTTGTCTTACAAATTTACATTATTACTTATTGTCATTTATTCACTTAACTAGATTGTTTATATTGTGTGTTCATTGAGATCACATAAAATCGAATCTAACTTTTTTTTATATATATGTCACATTAATTTAAAAAGCGGTAAACTATTCAACCCCCCCCCCCTTTTCTAGTTTCCACAATTGGTATCAGAAGCCACGTCAAACAAGATTTTTAAAATAAATTGTATTTTAAAACTTGAATCGATCTATGAAATCGGAAAAATAGATTTGTTTATGCAAAGACCACCACTAAAATAAATTGTATTTTAGAAGGGCAATTTATGCAAAGACCACCACTATTTGAAAGTAATAGATTTGTTTATTGGAAAAATAGATTCGAAACTAATGTGAAATTCAAAGATCTAGATCTTTGACACGTTATTATCTATGGTGATTTTCCTCACATTCAAAATAATCCCGAAACTAAAAAGGATGAAATTGTACCATTTGACAAACAAAGAGACGATCTTAGAAACAAACTTGCTAAAAATAATGAAGCTAAAATGGTAATTTATAATGCTTTGCCACGTAAAGAATACGAAACAATTTTTATGTGTAAAACCGCAAAAGAAATTTGGGATACTTTATTAATCACTCACAAATGTAATAGTCAAGTCAAGGATAACAAAATAGATCTTCTTGTTCAACAATATGAACAATTTACGATTCCGAAAGAGGAATCGATAGATAATGCTTTTGCTAGATTTAACATTATCATTACTAGTCTAAAAGCACTTGATGAAGGTTTATCTAGCAAGAACTATGTTAGGAAATTTCTTAGGGCACTTCATCCTAAATGGCGCACAAAAGTCATGGCTATTGAAGAGTTAAAGAATCTGACATCACTATCACTTGACGAACTTAGCGGCAACTTGAAAGTATATGAAGTGATAATAAAGAAAGATTCCGAAATGGTCAAAGGCAAAAGAGAACAAAGTAGATCTCTCGCTTTGAAGGCTTAAATGATCTAGTGATGAAAAAATTCGGCCTTCTAGTGAAGACGAAGAGTATGCTATGGGCCGTAAGAGACTTCAAAGAAGTTTTTCAAAAGAGAGGAACGGTTTGTAAGACAAAACCTCGCGATTAAAAGAAAGTCGTTTCAAAAGATATGATGACAAAAAATGGTAAAAGTGAAAAGAAATGCTTTAGATGCGTGAGATCCAATCTACTTCATCGGAGAATGCCCAAAGCCACCAAGAAGCAAGAACCAAATGGCTTTTGTTGGAGGAACATGGAGCGATAGCGGCGAAGATGAGGAAGAAAAGACTAAAGACGAAACTTGTCTTGTAGCTCAAGCGTCTAACGAGGTACTTTCGAAACCGAATTTTATATTGATGATTTATCGTCAATAGATGAGTTAGACTTAGATAGTGAATATAATCGATTTTGCAAATTAGGTCTAAAAGTTATATCTAAAAATAAGTCACTAAAACTAATTAAAAATCAGCTAAAAAATGAGGTTCTCGAAATAAAAGAAAAAGTGTCTTGATTAGAAAAAAACAAAGAGTTAATCTTGGATGTAAAACATGTCAAAATATTAAAAATGAAAACGAAAAACTTAACGAGGAAATAGCTAAACTAGATCAATTTAATAAAAGCACTCACTCGCTTAAGAAAATGCCAAGTTTTCGAAAACCATCCGGAGACAAATCGGGTCTAGGATTTAATTCGGCCGAAGCATCAACAAGTGGAACTAAACAAATAAATTTTGTAAAATCATAAGAACTTGAACCCAAGTCTATTAAAGAAAAATCCATTGAATTAAATTCAAGTCCGAAACCCAAATATATAATTGTAAACAATATCAAAGTTCCCGTTGCATCCGTGATGATGAGTAAAAAGTTTTTTATAAACCATCTTTTAAATCAGAGTTGGATTTCACAAACCGAATTTAGGTCAAAAACATCCACCACCAAAAGATTATAATAGTTCCTCGTCATCGCTAAAACACCTCAAAACCTAGGAGAATAAAAATAGACAAGACTATCTAATGCATATCCCACCATGTGGAATAATCCCCAACAACTAAACTATGCTCCAAGGGTAGGTATTCACTTTATGCATCCAAATCAAATGCCAACAATTTGCAAAGATGTACTGTTACTACATTTATGGACCCATGAGATATTGAGGACCAAATGTTTAAATTATTATGTTATTTCAATAGATATGCTTGGGAATAAATTTTGAGCCCGACGAGTGGATTAAAGATAGTGGATGCTCAAAAAACATGACGGTTAACCGAAAGCTATTCTCTACTTACAAATCATACAACGGAGGTAACGTTGTTTTCGGAGATAATTTACGTGGCAACATCATAGGCAAAGGTACGATTTCTCATGACTCCCTCATTATTGAAAATGTTAAGCACGTAGATAATCTAAAAATTAACTTGCTAAGTGTTGGTCAAATATGTGATAATAAGTGCAAAGTAATATTTACCGAACACCATAGCGAAATAGTTAAAGACGAAAAAGTCATAGGTAGAGGAATTAGAAAAAGAGGCTTATATGTGATGAAACTAGGAAATAAACCAGAAGATCAAATTTGTCTTGCAACCTAAGATGAAAATTCCACCTTATGGCATAGAAGATTAGGTCACACAAATATGCAAGTAATTCAATCTCTAGTGTCTAAGGAGTTAGTTAGAAATCTACCTAAGCTTGAATTCGACCGACATTTTTGTGACGCTTGCAAAATTGGAAAGCAAGCTCATGCTAGTCACAAAGCCAAAAATATAGTCTCGATGACTAGATGCTTAGAACTATTACACATGGACTTATTCGGCCCTTCCGCCATACGGAGTTATGGAGGAAATCGTTATACCTTAGTAATTGTAGATGACTACTCTTGATTTACATGGACTAGATTTTAGGAAATAAAAACGAAGCTTTTAAAAAATTTGAAATATTTACTAAAATGATTAAAAACAAATTAGGATGTTTCATAGTTTCAATTAGAACGGATCATGGTCGAGAATTTGATAATGAAGTATAATTCAAAAACTATTATGACTCTAATGGGATTACTCACAATTATTTCGCTCCTCGTACTCCACAATCAAATGGGGTAGTAGAAAGAAATAATCTTACTCTACAAGAAATGAGTAGGACTATGTTAAATGAACAATCCGTTCCACAAAAATTTTAGTGTAACGCGTCGACACATCAACTTATATAATCAATAGAGTTTCAATTAGACGCATTCTAGGAAAAACTCCATATGAATTATTAAAAGGTAGGAAACCTAATCTTAACTACTTCAAAGTATCTGGAAGCAAATGCTTCATCCTTAATACAAAAGATTATCTCACCAAGTTCGACCCAAAGTCTTACGAAGGTGTTTTCTTAGGATATTCACAAAATAGTAAAGCCTATATAATACTCAACAAACAAACAATGAAAGTCGAAGAATCCTTAAATGTGACATTCGATGAAACTCCTCCCCGCCTAAAATATCACCTTTGGAGAATGATGACTTAGTCGAAGAAGAAGCTATTAAGGTTAATGAAACAAGACCCTCAGGCAATGATGTCGAAGATAAATCCTTAGAAAACAATGAAATTATTAATATTAAAGAATCTAAGAGTCATCCACTAGAAAATATTATTGGTAACTTAAATCAAAGAACTCTTTAATCACAAGCTCAAGACAAAAGTAATTTCTTTTGTTTTATTTCAACCATAGAACCTAAAAATATAAATGAAGCGTTAAAAGATGAAAGTTGGGTAATTGCTATGCAAGAAGAACTAAACCAATTTATCTCAAATGATGTTTGGGAATTAGTCCCAAATCCTAAGAATATGACCATTATTGGTACTAAATGGGCATATAGAAACAAGCTTGACGAAAATGGTGTCGTGTCTAGAAATAAAGCTAGGCTAGTCGCCCAAGGTTACAATCAACAAAAAGGAATTGATTATGACGAAACTTATGCACTCGTAGCTAGATTAGAATCCATAAGAATCTTATTAGCTTATGCATGCACACAAGATTTCAAATTATTCCAAATGGATGTGAATAGTGTATTCCTTAATGGTTTTCTTAATGAGGAGGTTTACGTGGCACAACCTCCGGGATTCATTGACTTCGCAAAACCTAATCATGTTTATAGACTTAAGAAAGCGCTCTACGGACTTAAACAAGCTCCTAAAGCTTGGTACGATAGACTAAAAGCCTTTCTTATTAAACATAATTATACTATGGGAATGGTAGACAACACACTCTTTACTAAAAAGAAAAATTCTAATCTCATAATTGTTCAAATATATGTCGACGACATTATATTCGGCTCAACTTGTCAAGAATTATGTGATGATTTTGCCAAGATCATGCACGATGAGTTTGAAATGAGTATGATGGGCGAACTAAACTTTTTCTTAGGACTACAAATAAAACAATTAGAAGATGGTATATTCTTCAACCAATCAAAATATATAAAATAAATGCTTAAGAAATTTGGATTAGAAGATTCTAAGCCGATGAAAACTCCTATGTCTACGGAAACAAAACTCACGAAAGACGAAGAAGGTGAGTCCGTGGATAATACTAAATATAGAGGTATGATAGGTAGTTTATTATACTTAACGACAAATAGGGCCGATATAAATGTTTAGTGTTTGCCTTTATGCAAGCTTTCAAGAGGATCCCAAAACCTCTCATCTTGAAGCGGTTAAACGTATCTTCCAATACATTAAAGGCAATACGCACTTGGTATTATGGTATCCTAAGGGGTCCAGCATAGAAACCGTAGTATATGCCGACTCTGATCATGTGGGAGATTACGTGGACCGAAAAAGCACTAGCGGTATTTGTACGTTTACGGGATGTTGTTTAACATCTTAGTTTGTGAAGAAACAAACCGCTCTTGCTATATCCACTACTGAAGCCGAATGCATAAGCGTTGGAAAGGCATGCCAACAAGCACTATAGATGAAACAAGCTCTCGTTGATTATGGCATTCGTCTCGACGACATTCCTATAATGTATGAAAACAAAGAAGCAATAGATTTAAGCAAAAACCCCTTTCAACATTCGCGTACTAAACACATAGAAATTCGTCACTATTTCCTTCGCGACAATGTCCAAAAGGGAAATATCTCCATCGAAAAGGTTCCATCGGAAGACAACATTGCCAACATTCTAACTAAACCTCTTAAACGAGAGTCGTTCAATTACTTGCGTCTAGGTCTAGAAATGATGGAACATAACGACTAAAACTCTTAATTAAGTAATTATAATACCACAACTATCAATAATACTCAAATCACACAAACATAGAATCACAACTAAAAATATACTAAAATCAAAAATTTCAGGAAAATAAGCCGTCAGATGGGTGGCCCCTTTAACTCTAAGGGGTCCGACCACACTAACATAGGCGCCCCCCTTATCAATAAGGGGGCCGGCCATCTGACAGAACGAATTTTTTTTCCTCCTCTTTAAAAACCAGAAACAAACACCCCCCAAAACCGCTACTGCAAATGAGGAATATAACCCAACCAAAACACCATAATACCATCTCAAACTCAATCTCAAAACACAACAATACACACTCAAGAACATATACATCGTCATCAAAAACAACAATCGTAAGTAACTTCAATTATTTCTCTCTCAATCTTGTGTCTAGGATTCTATTTTGCACAAAACCAAAAATTGAGATTTTTTTTTCAAACAACTATTGTGCTTCCCATATTCATAGGAATTGCATATTTGCAAACACTTGATTTTCACACAATTTTAATTTCCATTTTGGAAAATTAAAAAAAATATATACATATTTACATATATAATATAACTCCCAATTTATTTTTCGAAAAACTTCTCACGACTAGGAACCCATGAAAATTATTTTCGTATATTGTTGATATGTGCTAAAAACGTTTTACATGCACACACGATGATCTCATACTTATTGCCGAAATATATAATCTAATATATATTTTTTGACATTCTTGGTTGAGCAAAATTAAATAAAGGAGCATTTGGATTATTTCTTAGGTTTTCTTTTAGAGTTGAAAAAAATCGTTACTCCATATTTGTTGCACTTAGACACACACTAGGATTTGAAATCCGAATCACAAACACGAACATATATAGTTGTGACTTGTCTTAATTTTAGGAAAATTAATGTCTATCGTTTCTCAAAACAAGTTTGATGTGACAAAGAACTACACATGAAACATAAATTCCCAATCATACATTCCTCAAATCAAGTGGTAAAGTTACAGATTACCTCTCATAACGTGAACTTTAGTGGTGTAGTCTTATGACTTACTAATCATAAAAGTGGTATGTAACATACCTATTAGTTGTTATTTTAGCATAATGTGAACTTTGTCAAATTGACATAGGTTTTATCAATAATTTTGTACTAATTACATTAGTTAACTCAAATTGATTTGCATGTTAACCTTATTATTGATATGTACTAAAAATGCTTATAGAAATTAGTCTTATTTGCTAATAACAGGACTTGCTGCAAAATGGGCACAAAACTATCCATCTTTTTATAATTTTCTGCAAAAAGACAAAAACCTGGAAAATCTGGGCTTTACTAGGTGGCGGCCCCCTTAGCTCTTAAGGGCGGCCCCCTTATTGATAAGGGGACTGGCCATATAGATAAAGGGGCCGTCCAATGCTACACGAAAAATGTCATTATTTTTCTGCTTTTTTACCTCCTTTTGCCTAGACCCAGCTACACTTTCTCTAAACTCACAAACATTCCTTGGATTTGTATTCTAACAATGTCCATTTATCCTTAAATCATCTCATCATCTTAGTATAAATTAGTCCTCATCTTCACCATTCTCATCACATTCAAATCATCATGTCATCCCCTAAAAACTCCCTATCCAAACTCTCCAAGAAACCCAAAATCTTCATATGACCCGTATAGAGAAAGAAGTTGAACTATTGCAACTCATCCAATGTAGATGAATTTGACATACCTACACCAATTCCTAGACCACCATCTCCTTGCAATGAACTTTCAAAAGAAAGCTTTCCCATAGCACCCTTTAACCATGCTTCACCTCAACCTCACTCAACTCCACTTATTGATCCCTATGTTGATGTTGTCTTGCAAGCAAATCAAAAGCATAACGAAACTCAACCTCAACTACCTCCTTCTCCAACTGGAGAAATGCTCATTGATGACATAAATCAACTTCAAGATTTATCAAACCTTCTAGCAATGCATCTCTCAAATCATACCACTAATCCAACACCATCCACTCCAATCGTGTCTCACACAATCACTTTCGACCAAGTTTAACATCATGTTGGCTATTGCCCATATTGTCACTACAACCAAGCTCAATTCTTGGCTATAAGAGAGGATCTCAATTGAGTTGAATTTCTTCTCACTCGACCTCAACCATCACTACAAATTCAAAGGGACTATCCACCAACAACCACCTCCTCACCAAACTCTTCACCAACAATAAACTAGTCATGTTATATGCTTAGCATTTTCTCGCTTTCAAATAAAAGACTAACCTACCCTTTTGCAAGCAAGTCCTATGGCACTCTAGGAAAATTAGGACTTTTGTAGTTTCTATTTATGTATGATGTATCATTCAAGCATAATATTTAGCCTTAATGTATGCATGTTATAATATTGTGTTCCATACACAATATTTTATGTTTAATGAATGCACTTATGTTCCTCTAGTAGTTAATTATTTTTGTCATGGTTGACTCCTATCTATATAGTTGAACTTTGTTAATTGTCAAGTATTGTAACCATACTTGAATATTTTTCCTTTGTCTTTGCGATATGTTAGAAATATTGGTCTTGTTCCTCTAACTTATTTTTGTAGCAAAGTTACCATAACTCGATTTCTTGGTGTCCTCAAACGAGGGGGAGCACACATCAAGGGGGAGCGTTTCTTCCGTCGGATTCACATTGATTTATCGACAAAGGCCTTTTTGATTCTACAAAAAGGGGGAGAAATGAAATAAAACTCACTAAATACTTGTTTAAAAATAATTTTACATTTAATGAGTTTAGATTTTGTAATCATCAAAAAGGGGGAGATTGTTGATAGAAATAATGCCTAAAAACGTTATTGATATTTTTCGACTTCTCTACGTTTTGATAATCACAAAATGTAAAAACGCTCTATGTAAAATTAAACGTAAACAAGTAATTAGTCGTAAATTTTCATTTCGAAAATTAATCACTTAAAGGTATGAATAAATAAATGCTTAATTTATTTGTGATCAAAGGAATTTTTATTTTTCCTAAACCTTGCATTTTTATAAAATGTAACAAACATTTTTAAAACTTATAGAAAACATTTTTGTATTTATAAGAAATGTTTTATTCAAAATAAATATTTTGAATTCAAAATTTCCCCCTAAAATTGAATAAAACTGATCTAGAAAACACCTCCTTGGAAAAGACAAAAATAGGAGCGTCCTACTATGGGCGGCCCCCTTATAGGTATGGTCAGGCCCCTTAGTGATAAGGATGCCGACAAGGGAGCTAAGGGGACCGACCATGTAAAACGGCTCCCAGCTTTGCCTATAAATAGTGGACTGTTCCCCATAGATTTTTCACCTTTTGCACTCATTTTATAGCTTAGTGTTTACGTAACGTAGTTACGATTGTGGTGTATCTTGTAATTCATTTATATCTCTTGTGATTGTGTGTAATAGTTAGATCGGGTTGATCGTGTTAGCACTTAGGTGAAGTGAATCCTTTGTAAGGGTGGTTAGTATTTTAGGCCTCAAAATACAAGTGTGTGGTAGATTGGTTCTAGCTAAGATTAGGACTCGACATTTGGCTTAGTGTCGAAAATTGGTGTAAGCTACTTGTGTACGGTTTTCTCTGCCTAAAGGGAGTTTGTTGACATAGTGAAGAGAACTCTCGAGTTGGGTACTCGAGGAGTGGAGTAGGGCGAAGAGGAGCTTCGTTACCGAACCACTATAAATCCTTGTGTTGTGGTTTGATCTTTCTAACTCTTATCTCTTGTCTTGCAAATTTATATTATTACTTGTTGCCATTTATTTACTTAACTAGATTGCTCATATTATGTGTACATTGAGATTACATAAACTCGAATCTAACTTTTTATATACAAACGATAAAAAATTTAAAAAGCGATAAATTATTCAACCCCCACCCCTTCTAGTTTCCACAATTGGTATCGAAAGCCACGTCAAACAAGTTTTTTAAAATAAACTATATTTTAAAACTTGAATCGATTTATGAAATCGGATGGTGATTTTCCTCCTATTCAAAATAATCCTAAAACTAAAAAGGATGAAATTGTACCATTTGACAAACAAAGCGACGATCTTAAAAAGAAACTTGCTAAAAATAATGAAGCTATAAATGGCAATTTATAATGCTTTGCCACGTAAAGAATACGAAAGAATTTTTATGTGTAAAACCGCAAAATAAATTTGGGATACTTTATTTATCACTCACCAAGGTAATAGTCAAGTCAAGGATAACAAAATAGATCTTCTTGTTCAACAATATGAACAATTTACGATTCCAAACACTATCATTACTAGTCTAAAAGCACTTGATGAAGGTGTTTCTAGCAAGAACTATGTTAGGAAATTTCTTAGGGCACTTCAACCTAAATGGCGCGCAAAAGTCACGGCTATTGAAGAGTCGAAGGATTTGATATCACTATCACTTGATGAACTTATCGGCAACTTAAAAGTATATGAAGTGATATTAAAGAAAGATTCTGAAATGGTCAAAAGAAAAAGAGAACAAAGTAAATCTCTCGCTTTGAAGGCTAAAAAGGAATCTAGTGATGAAGAAAGTTCAACATCCGATAGTGATGACGAAGAGTATGATATGTCCGTGAGAGACTTCAAGAAATTTTTCAAAAGACGAGGAAGGTTTGTAAGACAACCACGTGATGAAAGAAGGTCGTTGATAACACCTTAATTATACATGTATTCAGCGGCGTTATTGTATCTATTTATATCATTTCTCGTGAACTTTCGATACTTAAAAGCATGAAATATGTGCAGGTTCACTTGAAGACATCTCAAGCTCAAAAACACTAAAGACACAAGTATTTTACACCTTATGAAAGAAAAAGATAAAAGAAGATAATACTAAGTCCAAAAATCAAGCAAAGTACGTCGCACTTCTCAGAAAGTACGCCGCACTTCAAGACGAAGTTAATGAAGGACAGTTAATACCCTAAGTACGACGCACTTCTACATCATGTGCGCCGCACTTCATCTCAGCATTAAAGATCTACGCATTAAAGAAGCAAAGTACGCCGCACTTTTACCCTCGCCCAGCCTATAAATTAAGAGGAAATTCTCTCATTTTACACACACTTCTATAAAAAACTATCTCTCAATAATTTTCATCAATTTCTAGAGTTTAGCACGAAATTTTAGGAAGAACGAAGATCATCATCATAGCACTTAGTTAAATAAGGTTTTTATGCAAACTCATACTTGTAAAAGTGCTGTTCAATCCATTTCTCAATCCAAATTTTGTATGTTTCTTGTTTCTCTACTTAACTTTGTTATCATGAACACCATAGCCATGAGAAACTAAACCTCTTATGACTACTCAGTGATGTTAATTTAATAATTAAGCATTTGGTGTCATTTTGATCTTATCAATCTTAAGCTTATTTTACAATCCTATCATATATAATCTTGTTAAACTTGTTCATCAACTTTGATTATATATGTATAATGGTATAGGTCAAAAGACCTGTTGTGCACTATATGATTTTAAAAATTTGTCTATGATCTTTATCATTCGATCAAAGAAATTCACTTATGTTATTTAATAAACAAATTAGATTTGATATAATAGTAACTTGATTGTTTGAGTGACACATTCGATTAAGTTAAACCAAGATAAGTCTTAAGTTGAAATCAGTTAATTTGTGAAAACGCTTTCTGACAAGAAATATTTTTTATAAGTTAAGGTCCTAAAGTCAAAGATCAAGATTACTGCCATTGCTTATGAATTAAATGAAACTATCTGAGTAGTCATATTTCCTTATTATTGAATCTATCTTAAAAGTTATTAATAATTGTTTTAAAATTTCTGATTATTCAAACACTAATCAAATCCCTGTGGACGACATGGTCTTACTTGAAATATTATACTACATACGTGGGTTATACTTTACCTGTGTGTTTCCAATTAATAATCGGTAAAACTAGTCTTATAAATTTAAAGCTTTTTGAAACAAATGAAAAGTTTTTGGCGCCGCTGCCGGGGATTTTAAAGTTGTTCCATAATCAATTTTTGAAATAGTTTTTGTAGAAAATTAGAAGGGGGGCGGGTTGAATAGTTTACCGCTTTTTAATTTAAGGTTTTAAAGTGTTTGTAAAAATTCTAGATTCGACTTTATGTGAATTCAACACTTGCACAATATGAACAATATACTTATCTAAACAACTAATAGGATAGTATGAGAAAATAATGTATGACAAGAGATAAGAGTAACAACAATCAAACCACAACGCGAGGATTTATAGTGGTTCAACAACGAAGCTCCTCTTCGCCCTACTCCACTCCTCGAGCACCTAACTCTAGAGTTTTCTTCATTATGTCAACAAGCTCCCTTATGGCGGAGAAAACCTTACACAACTTTCGCTTATCTTGATTTCTGACACTTAGCTAGATGTCAAGTTCTAATCTTAGCTAGAACCAATCTACCACAACTTCACAATTTCACTACACAACTTTGCTTCATGACTTGATCACGACTACATAACTTCTTCACACCTTAGTTTTCTTCACACCACTACTTCACCAAGCCACTACTATAATCACACCTAACTAACACTACTAGAAAAGATCACCAAGATCTAACTATATTTACAACAATCACCAAGATCTAACAACTACACAACTTTACAAATGATTTACAAGTTATGATATAGATGCAATAAGATTACAACAACACACAAAGGTGTAATACTTCTTCACTTGATGATGTAAGTATTCTTCTCTTGCACTTAAGGAATTGATCTTGGATCACTTAGAAACAAAGCTTTATGATTAGATGATCAAAGGATTTTAATGAGATGTGTGGGCTGTTTTAGAACAGAAAGAATGAGTGCAAAAGGTGAGGAAATAGTGAAAAAAAGTCCAGTATTTATAGGACAAACTAGAGGAGCGTCTACCTATGGGAGGTCCCCATAAATAGGTGGGCGGTCCCTTTAAAATTAAGGGGGTCGCCCGTGTATTTAAGGGGGCCGCCCTAGACTAGGGGCTCACCAATTTGTCTTTTATATAGGGGGGATTTTTTGGAACTTTTCTAGCCGTTTTAGGTTCGAAAATTTGAATTTCAAAATGTTTATTTTGAATAAAATATTTCTTTTAATTGTAGAAAATGTTTTGTAATGTTTATAAAAATGTTTACAACATTATATAAAAGTATGAGGTTGAATAAAAATTTCATTTGATCATAAAATACATTAAGCATTTATTTATTCATACCTTTAAGTAATATAATTTTCGAAATGAAAATTTACTACTAATTACTTGTTTACGTTTAATTTTACATTGAATGTTTTATATTTTGTGATTATCAAAACGTAAGGATGTGAAAAATATTAATAATATTTTTAGGCATTATTTCTATCAACAATCTCCCACGTTTTGATGATTACAAAATTTAAACTCATTAAATGTAAAATTATTTTTAAACAAGTATTTAGTGAGTTTTATGTCATTTCTCCCCCTTTTTGTAGAATCAAAAAGGCATCGTCGAGAATTGCTAGTAAAATCGATGAAATAAATGCTCCCCCTTGATGTGTGCTCCCCCTCGTTCGAGGGCACCAAGGAATCAAGCTATGGTTTCTTGGCTACAAAAACGAGTTAGAACAATACAAATATTTCTAACATGTAGCAAGAAGGAAAAATATAGCATAATAATAATGCAGCCAACAATAATCATCCATTAAAAGTAAAATAGTGTGTGAACCAAACTCATGCATACATAAGGAAAATGCTAACATACATGAAAATTTTAAACTATAAAAAGTCCTATAACTAGTAAAGCTCCATATGACTTACTTGCAAAATGATGGATGAACAATTATATAAGAAACTAAACATAGAGTATGTTTAGTTTGGGGAAGATGGTGGAGGTGGTGGATACAACAAAGACATGAATCACCATGTGCTTCGAGTAAATTCCAAGGGATGGGATGACAAAAGTTAGGTGGTGAAGGTGATGGAGTATCAAATTGGACATCAAGTGGGGTAATTGGTGAAATGGTGAGAGTGATGTCCATTGATGCATTTTCTTGAGTTGAAGGTGGTAGAGAAACTCTTGGAGGAGGAGATGTTGGTGGGTTCAAGTAACCATTGGGTGAAATTGATGTTGATGAGGTTGGTGATCTGGGTATGTAGTCAATTGAGGATGAAGAAGTATCTTTGGTTGATGGTGTTTTAAAAGGTGCATTAGGAGCACTAGGTGATGAGAGTTGAAGTTTGGGTAATGAAGTTTTTGTGTCATCGTGGGTTAAATCCACAAACAATTGTTTTGGTGGAATGATGTTGATTTTTGGTCTCTTAGAGGATTTGGAAATGGAAGCTTTAGTAGATGATGCATGGATGTTTTGATAATGGTTGATGAATGATGAAGAAGATGGTGTATTGGAGATGATCATTTGGAGGGGATTTATGGGAAGGAAATGGTTTGAAAAATGGAAATGAGGTTGAACTAGTTTAAGTTATTCTAAATTATGTTCGAGCATTTATCTGGCAAAAGATAGCTAGACCAAATGTAAAAGAGGGTCAAAAAGGGCAGGAAAAATAACGTCTCTAACCCATGATATATCCTAAGGTTTCCCCGCCTTAATTAGCTAGGTTCGGTCACCCCTTAAGATAAGGGGGGCCGCCCGGTTATGAATTAAAGTGGGCCGCCCTTGTGTTGGTTTCCATTATTTTTAAGAAAAAATGATTTTTCTTACCAAAGAATTTTTTAGGAGAGATATATGCTATTTGGTGGTTTATTATGCACCAAACCCATTGAGTTTATTGAGCACATTTAATCATATACCATGAGTAATAAACACATCAAATCATAAAACCAAAGTAGCATAAGTAGTTGATTAAATAAAACATCCAAAGATTTAAATCATCATAGCAAATAAGCATCTAAAGATAACTAATAACCATGTCTTTCCGAATAAATAGGATAATCACCACACAAGTTCTTTAGAACATACACATAATGAAGTTAAAAATTATCTTAAACCACATTTAGCTATCTAGCTAATTTCTCTCTTATGTCTTTACTTCTTCTTCTTGCAAAACCTCCTTTAATTGCCTTTCCAATGAACTTGAACTCCTCCGCGCATCTCCTCATACAATTCATATGAGTTTTGGTTGAGCACGGTGTATGTCGTTCAAAGAGAGTTTCCATCGGTTTGCTCAATAGGGAAGGCATATGGTGTTTGTTGGTATTTTAAGATGGATGAAGAGAGTTAAGATAGGTGGTAGAAGATGGGGTACTAGCACGAGATGCACCATCATCCTCATCATCATCTCCTTGGTGAGACGAAGATCTAAGGTTATGATGGGCGGAAGTTAAAGAGACGGAGTTACGGGATTTTCCATTATCACTTCGGGGGCGGTGGGATCAACGGGTTTTGTCTTTATAGCAAGTAAGACGCATACTTGACGACGTTCAAGCAACATCGTAAATGCCATTGACAAATTGAGGGTAAATGGTTTCCATGACGTATCAACTAAAGACGAGTTAAAAACATGCCATATGAGAAAGATTTGCGGTGTGAGTAAGCTCTGGCACATCGATTCTTTTGACAAAGAAAGAAGCAAGATGCGACGAATTGTTCTCGGCATAACACAATACAACATTGATCAAGACAATCGGGGAGACGGTCCCCCGATGTTCCCTCTCTAGTCCGAACCCATCTCCTCGAATGAGTCATCCCATTGCTTTATGTTGGGGCTTAGTTTCTTTGGTGAGAAATTGAATTTGGATTGAGAGTGACTGTTGACTTTAATGGTACGGTTAACCCCCAACCATGACAAGTTCCAAATCAGAGAAAGTCGACGAATATTGGTCCGAGAGTAGAAGATCGTTGAAATAGGTCCCTCGTTGTTCTTGAGATATTCAAGAGATGCAGTCCCACTCCGTTTGTAAAAACGCTTTGAGCCATTGTAAGGAATTTGGAGACTTGACCGAATTGAGCGAGAGTAAGATTATTGAATTCGAGTTGAAGTCCTAAAAAAGAGAAGACAAGAAAGCCAAAGCGTCCATCGTTTTGTACCATACTTACTATAAAGTCCTAGAAAAAATCTCGGAATAATCGTTCGTTGATTTTGAAAGAGACAATTGAAGCGAATGGAATTAGATAAAGAAACGCACAATCATTGTTGTATTTGTAGTAGGCTTATCAACAACACGACATTCGTGAAGTTTCGGTTCTCAATAGTTTATAAAATTAGGCATATTAGGGTAGATGCCGGAAATATGTGGATACTATAGGGGAGTAGGATTTAGTGAGGGATATATCGGGGTATAGCTTTTTGGCATTTTTTGTCACCTAAACAAGTCAACAACAATGTTAAAAAAATGCAAAAATAAAAAGCGTATGTAAGAAAAATACTATATGTGGAACCAAAATTACTTCGACTCTAAAAAATAAAAACCTAATATGTAATTTTTATGTTCCTTAGTTTATTTTTAACTCAACTTTAAGTATTGAAAAAAGTATACATAAGATTGTATATTTCGTCAATTCATGTGAGTTTGTTTGCAATTGGCTTTATTAATAAGTAAAAAGTATTTTTTTGTCTCAAAAATTTCTTATTTAATTCGTGATAGGAGCCCAACGTAAACCCTTATGGGGTTTTGAATCTTGTCCAAAATGTCCAAAATTATATAATTATTAATTTTGGATGACTCACACTAGTTTGTTATGTGTTTATATACGTGATATAAATGTAGTGATGGTCATTTCAACTCTAAAAATTGATCCTAAGAAACGAACCAAACACCCCTTTATTTTTATAACACATTATCCATGTGAATCGAAAGTATAACATATAGGAATGGAAACGTTTCGATGGCAATGTAATGTTTTATTTTTTTGTGGTTTCTTATCTTCTTTTTTTATCGTGTTTTGAGCATGAATCAACACTGGGATAAACGTTTGTCTCAAAATTTTCAAAAAAAAAATGAAAAATAAATGTTAATATATTTAAAAAAAAAAAAAATTTCATAACCATAAAAAAATTTGTGACTCTGTAATATATTTCTCTTCTATTATATCTCTGGTATTTGAATTTTTATGACTACTGGAATCATCGTATTATGTGAATTTTTCTAGTATCTAATCTAAAAATCAACAGACAAAGAAAAAAATATAATAATATCCCAATTTTGGGTAAGAACAAAAATTTGAATGAAATTGAAAAGATAAGTTATAAAATTCTTACAATAGGTTGTTAACTATTTAGTGATTTGCCCCTTGCGAAATTGGATGAATTTTGAGTTTGGAAAGTGGATTTTATAGTTTTAAAGTGTGTGTGTTCGTCACACATTAGCAGGGAGAAGAGGGAGAGGAAAATGGGTGTTTGGTAATTGGTTTTGCAAAGGAGAGGGTGTGTTTGGCTTCGCAGATGGGCGATCCCCTTAATTAATTAAGGGAGCCACCCTTTTTACACGGCCGGTCCCCTTAAAAATAAGGGGGCCGCCACTTGAAGAAAAAAAATTCTTCGATTTTTGGCGAGTTTTATGAGAATAAATATTGATAATTTTTAATTAACTCTTTGTTTAATTAAAAAGTTTCTTTGACTATCTCAGACGAGATAATTAGGATGTCAATAGATAAGATGATTTGGTGACTAAACTTCTTGCGAACATGATGAATTAGTTTCTTCGAACGAAAAAATTAATTGATACGTTTTGAAATGGGAAAGAGTAGATATTGTGGAGGATGAGAGATTGGAATGACGTTAAGACTTCAACAAGGCGATTTTGATAGACGTAGTTGAGGTGAGCGTCGAGGTGGAAGGGAGTTTGTTTCATCCATAGTGGTTTAAGACTTTTCCGATGCAAAACTAATCCTACTTCTATGTTAATTATTATCCACTAACTTATTTTTCTTCGTCTACGTGAGTTCGTGGCTATAGAAGATTTCCATTTTATAGTGGTTCATGGATAATCCATGTGAAAGAATGGTTCTTAATGAACAAATTTTTTTAAAAACTAGAAAGCCAACTAATGGCATTTCTAGTGACTATCATATTTCCTAACTATCACTAATACTAAGTATATCATATAACAATCTATAATTTGTGTAATTAGAGAGTGAGACGTACCTTCGCCTTCAAGAGAAATTACTTTAAAATTTTCAAGGTAGCAAGCTTTAAGGATGAGGATTTATAGAAATCCTATATGAGTTCTTCAATTTGTTTGACGAAAGCCAAAGGATGCTTGTAGATGATTAACCTCGGAAGATATGATCAATTTAAGCCATTTGGTCCCGAATCGTTTCAAGGGTCCCTTGAAGATATTGATTTCCGAACATTTTTGCATTTGATTCGGACACATACACACTGAACATCCTCCACATTGAGTAAAGCTTGGTTGGTGTGGATGATTCCACATTGTGTGATTAGTGTTAGAGTAATTTGGTCTACCTTGGTCTCTCCTAGGTTGAGGTGTTTTGGAACGAAGATGAGAGATTTCCTTTCTTCTAGGAGGAGGTGTTTTAGACCTTATTGTGTGTTATAAATCCGCTATTTGGTTTTTAAAGGAAGGTTTTATAAAAATGTTTTTTATTACCTCGACATCACTTGCATAGAATTTTTAGTATTGATTATAAGTATAAATTTTAGTTTTTGAGTTTTTGGTTTGATTCTACAAATTTTTCTTCGACTCGACTTCTTGAGCTCTACAAAATTTATATTTGGTTTTCGCTAGTGACCCTTCGGGTAAAATTAAATCCTAAACCCCGGATTTAACCTCCGGAAAGTTTTTTTTGAGAAACTTATTATTTTTTCTTAAATGAGTGACTACTATCATTTAATTATTAAGCCTATGATATACTTTTCATAAGCTCTCATTTTCAAACTTAAGGTCTTGACATAATTTGCATTCTCATTACTTCCTTACCTTTTTCTAACCTAAATAATTACTCTTTTAATTCCCTAGTGCTTCATTCTCTAATTCCTATATTAGCTTGTTTTAAGAGTTTAATTTTTTAGCCATGACTTTAGTCCTATTTTGCATATCTACTATATTCACTAACTAGTCCATTTTCGTCTAATGATAAATTGTCATACACTAAAGTAATCGGTTTCAAAAGTTAACTCATTGAAAAGGCTTTAGCCATAAAGACACTTTTAGGATGTCCTTTGAGTTCTCCTCTTCCATCTTTGTCGCTATCACTCCAAGATCCTCCAACAAAACCTTTTGAATTTTGGGGGGGGGGGGGATATTGATAGTTTTTCGGACATTCTCCGATGAGATGATTTGTATCTCCACGCTTAAAGCATTTTCTTTCGCCTTTGCCATTTTTGTCGTCTTTATTTCTTTGGAATGATTTTCTTTCTTCATGTGGTTGTCTTACGAATCGTCCTCGTCATTTGAAGAATTTCTTGAAGTCTCTTACGGCCATGGCGTATTCTTCATCTTAATTATCGAAGGTTGAGCTATCATCATCACTAGATTCCTTTCTAGCTTTTAAGGTAATAGATCTACTTTGTTCTCTTTTGCTTTTGATGGTTTTGGAATCTTTCTTAATTACTTCTTCATAAACCTTCAAATTTCTAATGAGTTCGTCAAGTGATAGAGTTATTAGATTCTTTGATTCTTCAATCGCCGTGACTTTTGCGCGCCATTTAGGATGTAATGCCCTAAGAAATTTCCTAACATAATTCTTGCTAGAAAAACCTTCATCAAGTGCTTTTAGACTAGTAATAATAGTGTTAAATTTAGCAAAGGCATTATCTATTGATTCCTCTTCCGGAATCATGAATTGTTCATATTGTTGAACAAGAAGATCTATTTTGTTTGCTTTGACTTGATTATTACCTTCATGAGTGATTAATAAAGTATCCCAAATTTCTTTTGCGGTTTGACACATAAAAGTTCTTTCATATTCTTTACGTGGTAAAGCATTATACATTACCATTTTAGCTTCATTATTATTAGCAAGTTTCTTTTTAAGATCATTCTTTTGTTTATGAATAGGTATAATTTCATCCTTTTGAGTTTCGGGATTATTTTGAATAGGAGGAAAATCACCATCGGTAATAACATGCTAAAGATCTAGATCTTTTGACTTCACATAAGTTTTGAATCTATTTTTCTAATAAATAAATCCATCACTTTCAAATAGTGGTGGTCTTTACATAGATTGGCCTTCTAAATATTTTTCTGATTCCATAGATCGATTCAAGTTTTAAACTACAATTTATTTTAAAAATCTTGTTTGACGTGGCTCTTGATACCAATTGTGGAAATTTAGAAGGGGGGTTGAATAGTTTACCGCTTTTTAATTTAATGTTTATGTTTGTTTATAAAAACTTACATTCGACTTTTTGTGAATTCAATACTTGCACAATATGAATAATATAAATAAGTAAGAACAAATAAGGGAAATAAAGATCTAAGATTTAGAAAGATCAAACCACAACACAAGGATTTATAGTGGTTCGGTTATGAAGCAACCACTTCACCCTACTCCACACCTGCGTATCACCTAACTCGAGAGTTATTCTTCAATATATCAACAAACTCTCTTTATGGCGTATAAAACCATACACAACATTCGCTTATATCAATTTCCTAACTAACAAGTATTCGAGTATCTAATCTTTATCTAGAACTAACTATCACGACTTCACAACTTCTTTACTACTTTTTCCACGACATCACAACACAACTTCCAACTACACAACTTCTTCACGCCTTATTAAAATTCATCACCACACTACTTCCCTACTTACTTTTACATTCACACCAAACTATCACAACAAGATGAATCACAAAGATTCAACTATACTTACAACATCACGCAAGATTTATCTACTACATAACACAACATTACAAGATTTACAAATAATTTATAATTATGAAAAGGGAGCACCAAGATTACAATAAACACTAGAGGAGTATATATTTCTCACTTGAAGATGGAAGTATTCTTCTCTTGCACTTGAGGAATTGAAGCTTGATCACTGAAACAAACATTAATGATTAAATGATCCAAAAAAAAGATTTTTATTAAGATGTGTGGAGAGCGTTTTTTGATCATAAAAGAATGAGTGCAAAAAGTAAGAAAATAGTGGGAAAAAGTTCAGTATTTATAGGACATTCTGGAGGAGCGTCTACCTATGGGCGGTCCCGTTAAATAGGTGGGTGGTCCCCTTAAAGATAAGGGGGTCGCCCGTGTATTTAAGGGGGCCGCCCTAGATTGGGTGCTCCCCAGTTTGTCCTTTTGTATAGGGGGGATTTTCTGGAACTTTCTAGCCATTTTAGGTCTGAAATTTTGAATTTCAAAATGTTTATTTTGAATAAAACATTTCTTTTAATTGTAAAAAAAATTTGTAATTGTAACACCCCCAAATTGGGTCACAGCGGAATAAGGGTCCGGGGCGTGTTACTTCTTGATCAATAGCACAAGATATATAAGAACGACACAAAAAGTCGTTTAAAATGATACATTGGATTTAATTGAAAGAATCTTGTACATAAAGCATAAAAGCTATACTTTAATGTGTTGAATATTACAAAAGTTGACAATACATTTCCCCAAAGGAATGCAACCAAAATCTTTAAGCGTGCAATCCAAAATATAACCCAATGCATCCTTGGCATCCCATGCCTATTGATCTCCTGAAAACATTGCTTAAAAACGTCAACAAAATTGTTGGTGAATTCATAGGTTTGATAAAATCATAATGTGCAGGACCGCAAGACTTTTTAGTGATAATGCAACACATGCAGATCTCACAAAAACTAGATTACATTTACACTAAGCTCATGACACTGAAGCTCGACGATCTTTCTTGCAATTAAACTATATATTGCAATTTCTGCCCGATTAGATGTTCAACCCGAAAACATCTTAAATTCGACATGCTATAACGTTCGTTCCCGGTGATAGCTAATCACCCGAACGGGGAGGTCGTTTCCCGAATAGATCTATTAAAACATTCCGCGCGCACATAATTAATTCCAACTACATCTATGCAAATGAACAGTTCATGATAAAGTGGGCTCAACATGGGTTATCGCTACATAGGCAACATTGATAATCAATACTTGCCGTCCAATAATAAAATAGCATTTTTTCACCCCCATAATTATAAATCATTGAAATCAAAAAAAAAATGTGGGCTATGAACACACCTTGAGTTCTGATAATCCAAATATCGCATATAAAGCGTCACGTAAAAGATCGAATGCAACCTAAATTATCATAGGGTCGTTAATAAGTACCAAGTATTTTGAATCTAATCTTATAATTTTTATCTCGTTACAATCGTATCGTGCTATCAAAATTATAGAGGTCAAAGAACATTACGGTTCGAGGAGTTATGACACTTTAAATCGTAAATCCAACAACTCGTCGAAACGCCATCCGAAGAGGCCTCATTATGAAACTCCCTAGTAATATAGTACTTTGATAACCACATAATATTCTATATAGCTCAATCACCAACTAATGGTTTTGGAAAAATTGTGTTTAATAAGTTAAAACGTTTATAATTACCGTTTAGTAAAACTGGCGTAACTTTTGCGTTTTAAGCCCGATTCTCGCGTTTCTTATGTCCATCTTTTCGTATTAAGACGGGTTATCGATATTTGACATTTTCATAAAATTTTCCCCCTGATGAACAGTAACTTTTACTGTTCATGACAGACATGAGTTCTATAAATTTCGTATTTGTTGTCGTAAAACCCGTAAATGTCGTATTTTATTCGTTATAGCTCCGTTTTTAATGATTCTTTCGAGGACGTTCTCGTATTTGAAAGTTCTATATTTTTATGAGGTTTACAAAAATATAACTTTCTGTCATGAATAGTAACTTTTATAAAAATAGTTTTATAAAAGTATTAATTGTCGTAAACTTGCGAATCATAACTCAACGTTCGTTATTAATATGAAGATTTACGATTCATATTCATTTGGAGATCCTAAAAAATGTAATAATTGTTAAAAATATCAACCCTTAGCTGTTTATAACTTTTATAAAAATTTTTTATATAAAAATTTACTTACGACCTTCGTTTTATTAAACGAACACCTCGTTTTTTAACGAAACTTATTTCGTTATTAATACCGTTTAACAAGTTTCTTTAACAAGATTCTTACTTTTTCGGAATCGTCGTGAATTGTATTATCTTATAAAAATATAAAATGAGTATGTTAAATTTCGAATTTTGGACAGCAAGATTGATTGAGTTTGTTAAGTCCATTTTTACCCTTTTCTTTATACTTTACTATTTTTGTATTTTACCACAAATCTCATATATCATATATATTATAATTAATACATATATTAAGTGTCCATTGTCCATATTAGTCCTCATATGTCCAAGTTACCAAGGTTAACAAATCCATGATAATACTTAATATCATCACTTTACTTATGAAATCTCTAATTTACTAGTTTTATCCATAATCATATTTATACCTAACCAAGTGTGTACAAGTGTATTTCTTCCAAGATAACTTCATTTTAGTATTCAAGTAACATTAATATGAGTCCATAATTAATATTAACATGTCATTTGTATTTCTTTCACTTGAAACATATTATGAATTATTATAAACCCTAATTTACCCATAATCATTTTTACACCAAAATAACTTGATACAATATTTTCTCATTCTTTCTAACATGATGTAAGTAATAACAACACATGTATGTAAGTGTGTAAAATGATCATTTCAAGTATAAACTTCATTTTCATGAATAAAACCTAAATGGTGATTTAAGCTAAATAAAATAACCATATGCATAAAAATGAAAATTATAAGAACATAAAGAGTTCAAGTGGACCTTAAGATGTATGATGATGATGATGAGCTAGTGCTAAACCCTTGTTTAGCCACAAAACCAAAGCTTGCACAAATAAACCCTTACTTTCTTAACAAAAACCCTAACTTCCTTTTACTTGAGTTATACTTGAAAAAGGGTTAGCCAATGCTTGGGATCACCTTAGAATACCTTATAATGGGTGTGTATAGGAGTGTATGGGTTGTATAAAAATTGATATGGGTTTGTGTGGATGCTTGCTTATTGCCGTAGCAATATAGAGAGGAAAAGGGGGGTTATGTTTGATTTTTATCTAAGTGTTAATGTATATAAGACTTAGCTAGTTTACTTGTATGTATATAATACTTTCAAGGGTCAAAAGTCAAGCAAGTATTCAAAGAGACAAGGTATGGTCTTGGGGAATGTCATGGTTATGGTTAATAGTCAAAGTAAGCTAGGTATGGCTATGACATGATGAAGTATGGTGTGTAATTGACCAAGTTGCA
>BQNB010056859.1:0-33193 GCA_026074375.1 Tanacetum coccineum
TAGATGTGACAATGGAACTGAGTTCAAAAATAATGACATGAATCAGTTCTATGGGATGAAAGGGATTAAGAGGGAGTTTAGTGTTGCCATAACTCCACAACAAAATGGAGTTGCTGAAAGAAAGAATAGGACACTAATAGAGGAAGCTAGGACTATGCTAGCAGATTCATTATTACCTACTACATTTTGGGTTGAAGTAGTTAGTACTGCTTGTTATGTTCAGAATAGGGTTTTAGTCACCAAGCCTCATAACAAGACACCTTATGAACTATTGCTTGGTAGACCACCTAGTATAAGCTTTATGAGACCTTTTGGGTGTTATGTGACTATTCTTAATACCTTAGATCCCCTAGGTAAATTTGATAGGAAGGCTGGTGAGGGGTTCTTGGTTGGATACTCTATAAATAGCAAGGATTTTAGGGTATTTAACACCAGAACTAGGAAGGTAGAAGAGAATATGCACATAAACTTTCTTAAAAACAAACCCAATATTGTAGGGAGTGGTACAGAATGGCTCTTTGATATTGATTCACTGACAAAATCTATGAATTATGAGCCAGTTACTGTAAGGAATCAAACTAATAAGAATGCAGGTATCAAGGATAATGTTGATGCAGTACCTACTCAATAATGTATTCTGCTACCATTACTTTATGATACAGAGCTCAAAGGATGCAGTTGCTGATGATGCTAATGAAGAACCAGCACATAAGGGCGAAATAAATGGTCAAGAGAAAGAAGGAGGAGCTTCAAATAAAGAAAATGACCAGAATGTGCAAGATCTTAAAGCTGAATTGGATAATTTGCTTGTTTAATAGAAGGAAGGTTATGCTAACAGCACTAACAGAGATTGTATTGTTAGTCCATCTGTTAGTACTGCTGGGAAAATTTTTACTAATACTGATGATCTTCCTACTGATCCTCTCATTCTTGATTTGGAGGAAACTGGTATCTTTAGTGGTGCATATGATGATGAAGATGTGGGTCCATAGGCTGACCTTAACAGCTTAGAAATCACCATGAATGTCAGTCATATTCCCACAACCAGAATTCACATGGATCATCCTAAAAGATTAGATCATTGGAGACATAAATTCAGCTACTCAAACAAAGAGGATGACTAAGATTTTTGAAGAACATACTATGGTCAGTTACATTAAAAAGTAGAGGAGAACAAATCAAAAAGATTATCAAAACTTCTTATTTGCATGTTTTCTCTCTCAAAATGAACCCAAAAGAGGCACTATAGATAAAATAGATACAAAAGAGGCACTATAGATAAAAATTTGTTTATCAAGAATGACATAGGTGATATCCTGTTAGTACAGGTGTATGTTAATGATATCATCTTTGGGTCTACAAAGAAGTTGTTATGTGTTGAATTTGAGTAGATGATGCACAAGAGATTCTAGATGAGTTCTATGGGGGAGCTCACTTTCTTCTTAGGATTGCAAGTACAACAGAAGGAGGATGGAATCTTCATCAGCCAAAACAAGTATGTGACTGATATATTGAAGAAGTTTGATTTTGTTACTGTAAAGACAGCAAGCACTCCAATTCAGACTAACAAAGCATTGCTCAAGGATAAAGAAGCTGAGGATGTGGATGTTCACTTATACAGATCAATAATTGGATCATTGATGTATTTGACAGCTTCTAGGCCTGACATAATGTTTGCTGTTTGTGCTTGTGTAAGGTTCTAAGTTACTCCTAAAGCCTCACATCTTTATGCGATGAAGAGAATCTTTAGATACTTAAAAGGTTAACCTAAATTGGGCCTTTAGTATCCTATGGATTCACCATTTAACTTAGAAGCTTTTTCTGATAGTGATTATGCTAGAGCTAGCCTTGACAGGAAATCCACAACAGGAGGTTGTCAATTTCTTGGCAAAAGGTTGATTTCATGGCAATGTAAAAAGCAGACTATAATTGCAAACTTTACTACTGAAGCAGAGTATGTTGTTGCTGCTAATTGCTGTGGACAGGTGTTATGGACTCAAAATCAGATGCTTGATTATGGGTTCAACTTCATGAACACCAAAATTTACATTGATAATGAAAGCACCATTTGTATTGTGAAGAATCCAGTGTTTCATTCTAAAACCAAGCACATTGGAATAAGGCATCATTTCATCAGAGATTCTTATGAGAAGAATTTGATTCAAGTGATCAAGATTTACACAGACCACAATGTTACAGATCTTCTCACAAAGGCTTTTAATGTTAGTAGGTTTAACTTTCTGATTGCTAGCATTAGATTACTTAATCTCTAAAGATGTGTTTGTTATATTCATGATTGATATGGTTTAGAGATGGTATTAGTGATGAATTTGGAGTTAAAACTAGTAGTTGTAAGGTTAATGCTGCTAGGCAGGATTTAGTGCTGCTGAGCGAAAGTTAGTACTGCTAGGCAAAAGTTAGTACCGCTGAGCCAAAGTTAGTACTGCTAAGCCAAAGTTAGTACTGCTGAGCCAAAGTTAGTGTTGTTTGTTACCGTTGGAGATAATACTGCTGGGGGTTAACAGTAAATATAATGATTTCTTCAGAAGACAAAAATATCGTAAGTAACAATCACGTAAAAGCCATAGCACAAGTTCTTTTTTATCATTTGAATTTCTCAAAAAGTCTTTATTTCATTGACATGTCCGATACCATCTTAAATTATACCATCCAATTACTTTTCGGATTAGCGTTACCTACGGCTCTCCAAATCTTAGCCAGCTGGCGAGTCGCCCGGCTACGCAATTTAACAACCCACAACTATACGGAGAAAGTGGACGAGTCAGTTGCAAATACCATAAAGGAGCAGCTAAGCGAAAGAGTCACCGCTGTTTACCAATAATAATGTGGTGTTGCCGCCCGAAAAAAATGCCTATGACATCATAGACGCCTTAGTGCCGGGGGACAACGTGCAATTACTTGCGGCGATGTATCACGATCTTTGTTGGCTGGGAGTGGAAAGTAATACATACCTACTATTACTAGAAACTCTCGATTTCTTGTGAATCCATGTGTGAATTCGAACTTTTTGGTATTTTCTGTTTTGTCGAGAGGAAGGATCCAAATGCCCCATCAATAAAGTGAGGGCTTTCCGGACCTTCCCCAATCCTCACTCCCCCTTTTTCAAAAAGAAGCCCCGCTCAACAACCCTCTCTGATAAGGAAGAAAACGAAAGAATCTCAATTTTACGACAAATCCGGTCCGATGGCTGTTCTCCACTAACCACAAGGATATAGGGACTCTATATTTCATCTTTGGTGCCATTGCTGGAGTGATGGGCACATGCTTCTCAGTACTGATTCGTATGGAATTAGCACGACCCGGCGATCAAATTCTTGGTGGGAATCATCAACTTTATAATGTTTTAATCACGGCTCACGCTTTTTTTAGCACCTTCAACAATTCTCAAAGCTAAAGGTATTACATTAGAGGATTGTGGTGAAACCACAACAAGAACCCAACATCAGTATCTTCTTCAAGCATTAAGGATAAAGGGAAAGCTAAGATGGTTGAACCTGAAGTTCCTTTGAATAAAAAGGATCAAATAAGGCTTGATGAAGAGCTTGCAAGAAGGCTAGATGCTGAAGAACAAGAAGCAGCAAGGCTTGAAAGAGAGAATGTTAAATTACAAGAACAAGCCACTTTAGCAAAAATTGAAGAATAGGACAATGTGCAAGTATGGATGGATGCTGACTATGTGTTGTGTAAAAATTACAGGAGCAAGAGCAAGGTGAATTGATATTGAAGAAAAGTCAAAATTGTTTATGGAACTAATGAATAAAAGGAAGAGACACTTTGTTAAGTTAAGAGCAGAAGAAAAGAGAAGAAAGCTACTAACAAAAGGTCAGAGAAGGAATTAAATGTGCACTCATTTGAAGAATATGGGAGGATTTACTCATAAACAGTTGAAGAATAAGAGTTATGAAGAAATTCAAAAGGCTTTTGATAAGACAATGGGTTGGATAAACAATTTTAAACCCATGGATTCTGAAGAAGTAAAAAGCAGTGAAAAGAAAGCTGAAGGCAGCAGAAAGAAATTAATTGGTAAGAAAAGAGCAGGGAATGAGCAGAAAC
The DNA here is from genome assembly GCA_026074375.1 of Tanacetum coccineum. NCBI lineage: Eukaryota > Viridiplantae > Streptophyta > Magnoliopsida > Asterales > Asteraceae > Tanacetum > Tanacetum coccineum. The sequence goes on from BQNB010056859.1 coordinate 4,075, forward strand.
AAGAATCTTCCAAAAGACAAAGAATGAAGGATGATAAAGAGACAGATGAGCATGAAGAAGCTGAAGAAGATGATGAAGCTAAGATGAAAAAGCATATGGAGATAGTTCAAGATAAAGAGGAAATAGCAATTGATGTTATACCTCTAGCTACCAAACCTCCAATGATTGTTGAATATAAGTTTGTTTAAGAAAGGGACAGAAGGGTTCTATCAACTTGTTAAGAGCTGGTGAAAAGTTGAAAAAGGATTATCAATGATTAAGATGCTTTAGAACATTGATAGAGAAGATTTAGAGACTTTCTGGAAGTTGGTTAAAGCTAAATATGGGAATACAAGGCCAGAGGATGATTATGAAAGAGTGTTCTGGGGTGATCTGAAAGTAATGTTTGAACCTGACATAAAGAGTGAAGTATGGAGGAGTCTACAGGGATACAAAGTGACTGTTTGGAAACTGTTTGATTCATGTGGAGTGCACTTTATAAGATCTAAAGATCTTCATATCTTTTATGTTAGTTGAGAAAAGATATCCCTCAACCCATAACAAATCACAAATAAGCTCAACAAGGAAACTTCATGCTGTGATATTAGAATGAGATGTGCTTTAACTACTAAGCTCATGGCAAAGCAGGAAAAGGGTCAATGACGTGTTTGAAATCATCCTCTTGAAGTGATGAAGACTTTTTAATGAAGAAACTTAAAGATTCAGAAGATGAACATCAAGTTTAGGGGAGGATTGTTAGGATTTAAAGACTTCAAGATGATTCTTAGAGTTAATACTGCTCAGGTATACTTTGTACTGTTGGTGATACTAATGAAAATTATGCTAAGTAGTTAGTACTGGTAGTATAAAGTTACTACTGCTAGTTACTACTGTTAGTATAAATTAGTACTATTAGTACAAAAGTTAGTACTGCTAGTATATGTTAGTACTGCTAGAGTAAGTTTACAATGGCTAGCATAATGTTAGTACTGCTAGTGTATGAAGTATGTGATGAAGAATGAAGAAAATATTCTAAGTACTTACTACTGCTTGTGCTCAGTTAGTGCTGCTAGTTCAAAAGTTAATGCTGCTGGTTTAAACTGCTGAAAGATTACAATTGCTTGGAAAAGTTTCTGTTGTCAAATGGATAAAGATAAGAGAAAGGATTGGAGAACAAGAATACTTACGAAGATAAGTATTGAGTTATTTTTGTAAAAGATATGTATAGTTATTTGTCATAAATGATCATGATAATCTTGAGGAAGTATTGTAAGCCTTGTAGACTCCTTGGTGTATAAAAGGAGGTCCTAGGGTATAGAATTCAATGTACCAAAAACGAGTCATTGTCATAGCTTCAAGGTTTTTGTAACCCTAATACTTTTGAGTATTCGTATTTAATATATTGACGCTGAAAGTTTGATAAACTGTTTGTCTTTGATTGTTTTACCTTTTCATTGTTCTTCTTAGTATTACAAACTAGATTCCGCATAGTTTGTGATATTCTCAATCTTAGCTTCTACCATAGTTATCTTGGATCTATTCAATACAACTAAACCTTACATCAAGCTAAGGATTTTAATATATGTTCATTGGGATCAACACCTACAATAATGATATATTTTAATAAAATTGTTTATAAGAAAAGCTCACTAAAATTATAACCACCAATTTAATGCTAAAATTTAAAAATAAAAGTGCTAACCATTTACCCTATTAGTAATTTTGACATTCTACTTTTAAAAAACATATATCTACTACTTTAAAAAGTTATCATATTTGAGAAGCTAACATAAGGACGATTAAATAAAAAACATTTTATGCACAAAAAAGAAGTCACGGGTACCCGTCGCCACATTGCGCGGGAACCCTTTGATTTATCATCATGTAACCTTAAAACTGCGTAACGGTTATTCTTAACTAATTTATAATGTATTTAAGACTTTCTATAAAAAAAAGTCTTAAAAAATTAGGACAAAAAAACATTATTAAAAGGAAATTAACAAATGTTGGGATATGGTAGTTGGATTTGCATGTTATACAACTAAGAAGTACGTGAACCTATTGGAGGCTCACACGTTAGACACGAAGAGTATTTATTAAAACATTTAATTTATTTATTTATATTAAGGGTTTAATATGCTTCACGAAATATTTTAAATAACCGTTAGTTACCGTTGTTATTGTATAACTAACTTAATGGGTATTTATAAGGAGTCTGCATTGGTATATTGGCATGTAGAGGTCTATCTCTCGTATCAAGTCCTCTTCACGCCATGAAGTCACAATTCCAAATCCAGTCTTCCGCTGCAGTAAATTTGGGGGTGTGACATGCCTAATGTGAGCCGACCCATATGTGTTTCCAAAGGGGTGTTTGGGCCGGTTTAGGAAAAGAGGGAAAAGGAAGGAATTTTGGCTTCCTTGTTCACCAAAGAATAGGATTGAGTGCCTATATAAACACCCCTATCCTAGCTCACAAAATATATGATATAAACCCTAAAAACCTAAATAGAAACCGATTGAACATAAAACCCTAAAAGGGTTTTTGGTTCCTTTCATGCTCAACCGATTTCAAACCATAAAGGTTTTTCGGTGCAGTTTTTGATCTCCACTAGTTCGATCAAACCTAAACCCTAAAAGGGTTTTCAGTTCTATTCTTTCTCCACCGAAATCGGTTAAACCCTTAAAAGGGTTTTTGGTTTTCTTGTTTTCCTTGTTCGACAACAACAAAACCTCATCTAAGGGTTTTTGGTTTGCTACCCACCTTGTTTAACAACGACAAGAACCCAAATTAGGGTTTAGGTTCTTGGTTTTCTTCCTCAACCGATTTTCGATTCAAACCCTAATTAGGGTTTCTTGATTTTTGGTTCAAGATACAAGGGAGGTATTGGTTTTCGGTACTAGCTACAAGAGAAGATAACACTTGGTGTTTGAGAGACGTGAAGTAAAGGCTAGCATCTTAGCGTACTTGTTTGACGTGTTGTGTGAGCAACCGTAGAGGTGATAACTTAATCACTAAGTTTTCACGATCAAGATTCTCGTTTATTGACTTTTGTCATTAAACATAACAGTTAGTTTTTCTTACCTTATTTGTGTGTTAATCTTTGGTATCAAACTAGATCCATCCGCTGCGTACTCGTAGTAAACATGGTTTACTAGTTGTAAAATCCTAACAGTGGCATCACGAGTCAACCTCGTTTGGTGTTATGGGTTACACACTTATAAAACAGGCTAGATCCGCATAAGAAAACTTTTATTTATTGTTTTAACTGAAAATTATGGCAACAATATGCAATTCTTGCCATAAAGAATAAATAAAAACCTAGAATATTAGAATTATTACTAGCTAATATAGATTGAAAAATAATAGATTTATAATTGAAAGTTAATTAAGTTTTATTATTCTTTTCTTTTTTCCGGCCTTCAGACTCACACAATCATGTAATATGATGTATGTGGCGATCTAGGTACTTTAGCAGAAAACCTAGTGAGAGTCTTTTGGTTCTTCGTTTGGGGAAGACTCTTATGAGAACTCGGGACATTATGTGATTTATTGCTTTCTATCTAGAGTTTGTCTTCACCTCATCCCCTCTTTCTGTCTGTTTATTTGCTTATTTGTGATATTCCATGAGACTAGTTAATATATGCAAAAGATTTTTTGAAATTTTAGACGGACTAATACTTACAGTGAAACTTGTTTTATTTAAACCAAAAGATTCTTGAGAGTTTATGTGTCATACGGTTGTGGTTATCTATAATGTTGCGCTTAGAAATGTGACTTCCCACGATGAACTTACTCGAATCTTGGTTTAAATTTGTCTGTTAAATTACACACATAATTATTAACTCCTTGTGACCTGCTATGTGTTATTTGTAAAACTTGTTTTTGGACAAATAAATACGGTCATCAAACTATGAAACTTGTTTTCTTGGAAATTTAAGGTTTTTATGCTCTTATCAATGATGAATCACTACTGACCATGGCTTTATTGACCATGGCTTTAGTCGAGATCTAGGGTTTAATTGACCTTTAATCTTTTTTTGTGCCACTACATGCATCGGCTTATAAGGCAATTATTGGAAGAACTTGTGTCTTTGGATACATGCAAGAGTACAATATAGGGTTTGGTCAATTTTTAATGTTTTCCCGCGATATTAGCACATCTAAAAACTAAGTTAACAACGTGTTTTTCATAACTTGTGTAACAAAGATGTTTTGCATGCTTCTTTGTACACTATTTTGACACATGTTTTCATAAACTTATGTGTATACCTCTATGTGAAATTTTAAGTCTATGCCAGCCAATTTAAGAACACTTGCACTTGGTTTTTTCTCTTTGGTCAGACCTTAGGTTAATTCCAACCCAAGGCAAATTTTTTCTCTCTGGTCAAACCTAAGGTTAATTTTTGCATGTTCTTACTTGGTTGACTTAAATCGAGTATGTTTGGTCAGACCTTGGACCCGGGGCATAAGATGAGACAAAACATGTACATGACATTACTATATGAGTTACTAAAGTCATGTGTCTCATAAATCTAAGAGTTGCATTTAAATGCAATTAACGCACGCCTCTTACCTCTTGCCCTACTTGTTTACATGCTGGTCAGACCTCCGGTAATAAGTAGGAGATAAAGTTGGATCTTAGTCTTATTAGTAATTAATTAGGTAGTTAATTCTTTTAAGAATTTAATTATCGAAAATACTAAAATTGAACTTTCTATGTTCTGATTAATTGTGTTATTGCACATAATTCATAAACGAAAGTTTGTTTTCTTAAAAGGGCAAACATAGTCTCTTTTCCTGATAAGAAGAGTGAGACTTACTCCTATCTCTTCTCCTTGGTTGACAAAACTAAGATAGGATTACACTTGAAATTTTCTCATTATATTTAAACTCACTTACAATCTTTCATTACCCTTCTTTTTGGTTATAAAATAATTGAAAGATTAAATATTTTGTGTAACTAGAGAACATTTTGTCTATAGCTACCAAAATAATAACATCTTGCACTTGTTAAGACGATGTATGAGTTTTAACTCTGAATAAGAGGAATTTTCAATAAACCGCAATGAGTAAAGAAATTACTAGAATGTCTTCTAGGTATATTTTTTTCCTTGACTCACTTCATTCCTTATAGTGTTAAACACCCTTGTGGCTAGGCAGACCGATTAAGGATGAATTACATGCTAAATGTTCAAGTTAATGAAAGAATGAATGGCTAGTCCCTCATCTACATAAGTAGAACTTCATATACTATGTACAATACCTAAGTACATTTGATGCGTATTTTATTTTAAAATATATTCTTACCAAGTTTTAAATTTATAAAACTCGATCTACCTGGCAACGCACTAACGGACAGAGAACACGATCGTGGGTGGTATAGAATGGTAAATCTGAGGTCATCTCAAGAGCTAAGTTGTAATTAGTTTTAATTTGAAATGTCACGTTTATAAAATAGTTTTTGATTTGAATTGAAAGGAATTAAAAATAACAATAAAATTAAATACTGAAAATTAAAAGAGTTGGAGATATCAAGAAAGAAAACGTGTTAACCTAGTTACTTCATTACTACTGTTATGAAAACATTTTCCTGTGCAATGTTAAACTATGGTTTCATTAGTGGTTTCTAAGGTTGATAGACTTGAATAAGTATATATAGTCTATCCTATACTTCTATCGATTCTGACTCAGTCCAAATCGTATAGGAGGTAGGATATCTAGGTTGTAGTGATTAATCCCAACTATTCCCAAAACTGATCTAGTAACCTATACAGATTATTAACCCTCTCTGAAAGAGTTCCTGTGCTTTTTAAGTATATTGAGTGATAAGTGCAGAGACCGATTAGTTCCTATACTAGGGGTCGGAGTCATAGATCCTCCTTAGTACCCGATAGATCCCATATTGACTAGATAATCTAATTATGGGGCAAGCCAGATCCAAACTACCCATACTACCAAAATCCGGGGTTACACGATAGTCAAGGAATATCTAACGAAACCATAATCTAACAGGAAACAAACATCATAACAACAATAATTACATAACTAGGCCTGAACTTTAAGTGCTTGGCCGCTCATGGTAACGGAAACACTGTAAGAAATGGAAGCAATCATAGATTGAAAGCTCATAATTCTTACAGGATTCGTATTTGAACGATTAAATACAAAAAGTGAGTAAAGTGTGATCTCCTTTGGACTCTAGGTGGAATTCTTCGAAGGTTGGAAGCCTTTGTCGCCTCTCCAATTGGTTGTGGAGGAAGTGATGTCGGAATAGCTTGAATGAGGCCTCTATTTATAGGTATCGAACCTGTTACGGCGTAACTGATAATGGTGTTACGTCGTAACCTTCTTACACGACATTCCATATTTAAGCAGTTGTTATGGCGTAACCAGATATTGTGTTACGCCATAACCTTCAAATAATTTTCATATGTACGTGATCATCATTCCATATTTGTGGATCTTCATGGTTACGGTGTAACCATAAGGGGTGTTACGCCGTAACTCTATCTTGGGAAAGATTTCCTTCCAAATACATGGTTACCGCGTAACTAGATATGGTGTTACGCCATAAATTTGTCCTTGATCTTCGTACTTGCTTAATATATGTTATGGCGTAACCATATTTGGTGTTGCGTCATAACATTCTTTAAATATTTACAATTTGAGTCATTTTTCCCTTGTTTCTTGTCACTTTTCTACATGTCACCTGAAAACTATAAAATGATAGAAAATATCTTATTTTCGAGTGTTAGTGAAACATTTGCAGGTAATATAAGGGGTATTTTGCCACCAAAAAGTATTAAATATTTGATGTTATTAAATATCCCCCCACTTTACTTCTGCTTGCCCTCAAGTAAAACTTGTTAGAACATTTCATAAAAAGATTTCTTGAGAATAACTTCAAGAAATGAATCTATAAAACTCTTATGCTAGAAAACATCAAAGTCGAACACCTCACGAAGAGGAGATAAAAAGTCACTCAACTCTCCACTAGTCTAAGTGTTTCATTTTCGGGGTGATCGCTCAATTGCACCATCATAGCATGTATTCTATCATAAGCTTGGAAAGTACACAAATCTGCACCAGTTAGAATTAGGGTCTAAATAATTCTCGAAGGCAATAAGGGTAATATGGTTTTAAAAAGGTAATAAAGGGGTTAGGATAGACATGGGATTGGTATGTGTTTAATTACACATACCTTTGACCACTAAAACCAGACTTAAATGACTAAAAAACATACAAAAATACATTGTTATTTCTATGTTTTGCCATTTGGCAATGTGCAGGAAATGGATATCAAGAAAAGGACAATAATAAAGCCAAAACGACAAAACCCGAGCACGAGGAACGAAAAGAGCGTGGAAAGAAAAGTCAAGTCAAAGCCAAAAAGTCAACAAAAAGTCAAAGTCAAATCAAGTCAAAGTCAACCCCGGGAAGTTGGATTTGAATAAAAAGAGCATCAAAAATCCTAACCCGAATCCTAATATTGCCAAAGTGGGCTACCCGTACCCACCTGTGGGCCCGAGGACAATCCAACTTATATCTTATACACCTTTAAACTTAATTAAAAGCCACCAGTCCAATTTTTATTAATACTTGACCAAACAACTATGCCCACCATCACCCTTAAAACTCCAATTAACCACAACCCCTTTATAACACCTCGTTAGTCATAAAAGGACTAACGGTGCAAACACAAATATACCACCAAAACCTTTAATGCATATACTCATATAAAATAGAGGGACCATTCTTGCCAATCCACCAAACTCTCACCCTGCACCAAACAAACAGGCAACCTATTTTCCCGCTCACTCCCCCATTGTTACTGTTCACCCTCCATCCCCAAAATTACTTTTACCCCGAGGTTAAACCCACTTAACCCACATTCTAGAAGCTTAAATGATGCAATGGATGACGTTTTTAGCACCTGAACGTAACTGAGCAGGGTTGGCGAATCCAAGGCCAATCATTGAGGAATGATTGCGTGGACACAATCAAGGGTTGTGATGGATTTAAATAAGCACTAGATGATTTAAAGGGCCAAGATTGATGCTGCTTTTCCTCTCACACAAGAAAACCAAGCCAAGGATCTAGGTCCTTCTATCCGGCCTATAAATAGAGGGCTTAACCCTTGTAGTAAAGGAGAGTTGTTATTCTAAGATTTTTTCAGTATCTTTTTAATGTATTTTCATTTAAGTTTTTAAAGTTATTCTGTATTGCAAATCCCTTGTAAAAGTTTAAGTTTTTAATGAAAAGTTTGAGGTATTGTTTTTAAGATTCTGTGTTTGATCATTTAATATAACTGTTTAGCTTTTTAAGCTATGGATGCAGCTTATTGATCTGGCCCCTTAAAAGCTTCACTAAGCTTTTGCTGCTTTAATCTTTGCATTGTGTTTATTTTTATATCACTTTTTTAAATGTTTTACTTATAAAAATTAAAAATACCAAAAATCACAAAAAAGCTCAAATGGATGATAAGCTTACAATGGAAGAGCTTGTGGGTTTTACTAGCTTGTTTCTAACAAGCTAGAGCTAGTAGATAAGCTCTTTTGAGCTCATTTGCCCTGTTTAAGCAAGGGCCTTTGTAAGTTTCTTTTTTTCTAAGTTTTAGCTTATTTCATTGTAGCATTGCTTATTTACTGCTTATTTGTGCTTATTTCTGCTTACTACTGCTTATTTATGATGTTTATTGCTTAAAATGCTTGTCTTGTAGTTTAGAAGTCATTACTTTAAGTTTTCTTAAATTTCTGTCTATTTTAGCTTATAATTGCATAATCTGTCTCAGCTTATTTAAGTGCTTATTTGTTATTAAGATTTGCTTAATATTGCTTGTTTTACTTAGTTAACATCTGGTTTTTAAAAGTTTTAGCTTAAAACAGTCTGAATCAAGTTAAAAAGTTAAAATTAGTTTTTAAAAGGGTGTTTGGTTTAACTGATTTTGAAGGTCAAAAAGAGTCAAAATGAGTTAAGTCTTTTGGGTCACCTTAGTTTAACTTGAAATCGTCATAAAATTTAGTTGTTAAAAGTTTTTAAGTATTAAAACTCAAAATTAAGGTTTTAAGAGTTCATTGTTTGAATCTGTTAAGTTATAGCTTATTTTAGTTACTTATTTGATTGTGCTTTAGCTTATTGTTGTTTTTGTGTTTATGAATGTGTTAAAAGAGGTTAGAAACAAAGCTCTAAAGCCTGCAATTGTTGGTTTAAGTTTTTGCCAAAACTGTCAAAAGTGCTAAGTGTAGAAAAGATTTAAGAAAATGCTTTTACAAATGCTTATTGTGGCTTATTGTGAATTTCAAACTCCTTTTTGAGTGTTGATTATTGTTCTTTGAGGTCAAAGCTTAATTTGTTTGTAGGTTATATGTTCATAAGGATCTGTTTGTTTGCTTATTTTTAAGCTCAAAAGTGTGGTTTTGTTAAGATTGCAAAAGTTATCAAAATTTTGTCTAAGTGTTGAATCAGTGTGAGATAGCCTTTTCATGAAGCTTTTTAAATGATTATTTGAATTTCAAAATGCTTTTTCTTTGTTGCTTATTGTAGCTTTTGGCCATTCTTCTTAGTGGTATAAGCCACTAAGCCATAAGGATCCTTTTGCTAGCTTATTTTTAAGCTAGAAAAGTCCCTATTAGCCTTTTTGCTTATCAGTTTTGGCCAAAAAGCTATTTGCTTATTTATGATTATTAGCTTATTGTTTTTGCTTATTATAGGTTTAGTTTAGCTTATTAAGTTATATTAAGCCCATTTTAGCTTATTCTCTTTAGTTTAGAGCTTATTTAAGCTTATTTGCATTTTAGCTTAAAATTCCTTAAGTTTTATAGCTTTTTGAGTTTTCTGTCATTCTAGCTTATTGTAGTTGCTTATTTTTGTTCTTAAAAGCTTTTTAGATATGCCTTTTTATCTGTTTTAGCTTAATCCTCTTTTTGGTTTGCTTATTAGGCTAAAAAATGCAAACAGTTAGCATTTTATAGCTTAGAGTATTAAGCTTATTCTGTCACTTATTTAGCTTATTTTAGTGCTTATTTGTGTTTTATAAAAAAGGTTTCTTTGTAAAAAGTGCTTATTTTTAAGTGAACTTAAAAGTTGTAAAAAAAATGAAAAACAAAAACGTTTGGGAGTAGGGGAAGCCCCGGGTGAGCAAGGCTCGAACCTGGGACCTCAACCCCACAACCAAACGTTTTACACAACACTCCCTCTCCAACTCTCCCTTGGGTCTTTTTTAGTTTAGGTTTGCATAATTAATCTTTTATATACATTTTAGGCTTTTTAGTTTATAAGTTGTTTTTGGCTTATTTCTCAACTTATTCGATAAGATGTTTTCCCCATCTTATTTTTCTTAGATTCTACATTATTCAATCTACTTTTGCTAATTTTTTCAGAATTTTTATAGATAGTTTAGTATTTTTAAACATTTAATTTCATTTAAATCGTTTTTAATTCATAAAAAAATTATAAAAAAGTCAAAAAAATATAATTCTTTTTTTAGAAAAATTTCTTTTTTTACATTTAGAACCTAGGAAAATTAGATTTGCTTTCGTAGGATTAAAATTGCAAAATTTTGATTTTTAAAGAACGGGATTGAATCCCGTTCACGTTTTTAGAGTTTTTAAGCCCTAGTCTCCTTCGTTTTTGGTCTAGTTTTCTTTGTTCTAGCTTTTTAGTCAATTAAGACTTATAAAAACCAAAAAGATCAATTTAGGACTTAATTTTGATAATTTAGGGTTTTTAGGTCCCGTTTAGGATTCCCGTTTTGCGTTTTTTGTTAAAATTTATCTTCCTTTAATTGTTTTTAAGTTTTTGCCTTAATTTTCCTGTAGTTTTAGAAATCAAATCAAAATCTTTTCCCATTCAAACATTGATTCTCAAACCGACTCTCGACTTTCAATTGCATTCCTCGTTGGGGAAACGACCCGGGAATCATACTCCCGGATTACTATAATTTAGTGATTTTTTTATTCTTACCCTATATTTATATATTTATTTATATTTATATATACTTTAAAAAGGTGTGATCAAAATCGATCAGGGATACACATTTAATGATTGTTAATATAAAAACATAAAACAAATAATCTAAAGTAATATGAGGTTGGTATAACTAGCCACTGTCCATCCATGGGGCCAAGAGTTTATGTCCGAAGATTTTATCTTCAATAATGGGCTACAAGCACTATTCTTTATGAGTATTAGGATGACTTGATGTAACAATGGGCTACTAGCTTCATTTTTCATAATTACTGAGATGTCTTGGTGCAATAATGGGCTACTAGCTTCAATTTTTTTTTGCACCATCTTTACATTTTTGTAGCACATGGGTGGCTTTTTGCTTCACCCTCTTTTCTTTACTTTCTTCATGATAAATATGCAAAAGTTACAGGAGTTTATATCTTTAATTATTGCCCCTGCAACATCCGATATTATACGCACATCCCTCCCACTTGAGATAAGCAATGTCAAAAGTGGTGAAATAAGGGGGTCTTTATGGATCATAACTTATTGGTCTTCCATGAATGCATAAAATTCTCGTTCCCATTTCCTCCAAACCATAGACTTAAGTAGCCAGAGATTTCAACACAAAGAAAATAAATACTACAGGGTAGGCTAAGGTGAAATGGTGTAACGAAACATATAGGGTAGGTTGAAAACATAGATTGGCTCAACATGAGTGATCTAGGGGTATCTTGCACTAATAATGAGTGCAACAAAAGGGTTTATCAAGGGAGGTCAACAAGTTAGTGTAACAAGTCGATAAACACACACATATAGGCTATTTGGGTGATTTCCTAAGTGTTGCCTTCTTGAACTATCTATTCCTGCTAATCACTTAGGTCTCAAAATGATGTACATACCAAGTTCTAAAGTCTACAATACTACCGGCACACTCAATATTTTGGTGGATTTTTGAGTAATATGATGGAAACGGAATATTAGGCATAAATCTCACCAAGTAATAACAAAATGTAATGTACATTCGGCAAAAATTAATTCTAGTTATTTAAGAAAAATTTGCCAGAAATTTTAAAATTGGCATAATTTTCAAAGAAAACAAGAAAATCGAAGGCAAAACATACATCAAGTATTAATTCTACTCCCATCCCCTCACTTGATTTGTATAATGTTCCTATTGTACATTAAGGAAATGAAATAAATAAGAGTATAATTAAGACAAGAAACTCCCTGAGCATTGCTTTGAAATTTGAAATTTGACGGAAATTATCTCCGTCTTCCCGCAAGCTCTTTATCCCATGTGATCACAAAACAAACCAAATCATAAAATCTTTCTACAAGAATTATGAAGTGTACAGGAAATACAATCCTAACTCACTTTCGTAGGAATCACTGTTGAATTTAGCATATGCAACAAGCCTTTTAAACCACTTGGTGGCCTAAGTGGACGAGTTTAGTCTCGTAAGGGCTTCCAAAGAACATACCCACAAAGTCCATTTACTTATACAAGGTTTAGACATGTTTAAAACTTAAATTTTTTAGGATTTCAGAAGGAGGTTACTGCGTAACCTTAGTAGTTACGTCGTAATCAAGTGGTAAAAATTTTAAGTTTTAAGGTGTTACGGCGTAACCATGAAATGGTTTACGTCGTAACCGCAATAGTTACGGCGTAAACTAAATTTGTTACGCCATAACTGCTGCAAATTCATCAAGGTTACCACATGATTATGAGTCGAGCCAGTCTCAATAATTGCCTCCTAGCTTCTGGATTCTGCAAAACAAAGTAAGAAACATGCAGACCGACTAATGTAAAAAGGAAATTGTGTTAAATAAAGGACGGGTTGTCTCCCGACAAGCACTTTTGTTTATTAACGAGTCTTTAAGTTAGACTCATGCTCATTCTACGTTTTAACAAAGTATATTGTTTTGTTAATCTCTTCTATCTCATGTCCATGATACTTCTTTAACCCGTGTCCATTTACCTTAAACCGAACTTCGTTTTTACCTAACACTTTGACTGTTCCATACAGATAAACTTTGCTTACTGTATATGGCCCATACCATCTGGTTCTAAGTTTTCCTGGAAAAAGTTTTAATATTGAATTGAATACTAATACCTCTTCCCCTTCTTGAAACTCCTTATCCATAATTTTAGAATCGTGCCAGCGTTTAGTCCTTTCTTTATATGCTCGTGAATGCTCGTATGCATCAGTCCGAAATTCATCAAGTTGATTTAGTTGAATGAATCTATGTTTTCTTGCAGCATCTAAGTCAAGATTTACGTTTTTTAGGGCCCAATATGCCTTGTGTTCAAGTTCGATTGGCAAGTGGCATGCCTTTCCGTAAATAATCCTGAATGGTGTACTACCGATAGGTGTTTTATAAGCTGTCTTGAATGCCCATAGTGCATCATCTAGTTTATCTGCCCATTCTTTTTTTTGTTTTCATTAACTATTCTTTCTAGGATTTGCTTAATGGCTCTATTAGTATTCTCCATTTGTCCACTAGTTTGGGGATGATATGGAGTAGCAAGTCTATGTGTTACTCCATATTTCTTAAGTGTTTTTTCGAGATGGGAATTACAAAAATGTGTTCAACGATCGCTAATTATAGCCTTCGGAACTCCAAATATGGAAAATAATTTTTTCAAGAATTTCACTACGACACGTGCATCATTAGTAGGTAGGGCTTCAGCCTCGACCCATTTTGAAACGTAATCGACAGCTACAAGAATATATTTGTTTTTTCTCAAAGAGAGAAAGGGTCCCATGAAGTCAATCCCCCAGATGTCAATGACCTCACTGACAAGAATATTGGTTAAGGGCATTTGGTTCCATGAGGAAATATTTCCTGCCCGTTGACAAGCATCACACCCTTGAACATATTTTGCCGCATCCTTAAAAATGGTTGGCCAATAGAATCCAGACTTGAAGATCTTTCGTGCGGTAATATCTGCTCCGTAATGACCTCCTGTAGGTCCCTTGTGGCAATGTTTCAGGATTTCATGTAATTCTCTACCGAAAACACACCTTCTTATAATTCCGTCAGGACATGATTTGAAGAGGTATGGATCATCCCATATGTATTTTCGTACATCGTTCAAGAATTTTTTTTCTTAAATAATAAGTCAAATGCTGAGGAACGATCTTAGAGACGAGGAAATTAGCATAATCTACGTACCACAGGTCGGTTTCAGTATTCTTTAGTTTAATAGCCATGAGGTGTTTGTCAGGAAAATTATCTTGTATGGTATCTTTGTTTAATTCCTCTAAACCCGGATTTTCAAGTCTAGAGAGATGGTCAGCAGTTAGGTTTCCAGTCCCCTTTTTATCCTTAATTTCGATAGTGAATTCTTGAAGAAGTAAGACCCACCTTATTAGTCTAGGTTTAGCATCCTGTTTGCTGAAGAGATGCATACCCTCCATCCTGTGACTATTGTGTTGGAATAAGTTCGCTATCATTGTTGGTAATCACAGTGGTTCCTCCCTTCTTAGGAATTACATGAATTGGGCTTACCCAAGGACTATATGAAATGGCATAGATTAGTCCTGCGTCAAGAAGCTTTAAAATTTCGATTTTACAACGTCTTAGACTTTAGGATTTAATCTACGTTGATGTTGTGCCGTGGGTTTGTAATTTTCTTCCATCAAAATTTTATGAGTACAGAAAGAGGGGCTGATTCCTTTAATATTAGAGATTTTCCATGCCAGGGTTTTTTTATGTTTGGTAAGGACTTCCAATAATAACCTTTTTTCCTAGTCAGATAATAACGAAGAGATGATGACAGGTAATTCGCGGTTGTTGTCCAGAAAAGCATATTCTAAGTTAGAGGGGAGTTCTTTGAGTTTTAGGGTAGGTTTTCCTTTTGTCGATATAATTTACAGCGAAGAGAGTAGGGTTATTACAATCTTCATGGTCAAGAATGGGTTCAATCGAATTGTCGTGGTTTTGAGGAAGAATTTATTTAATATTGTCGACGACGAAAAGTTTAATAATGTCTACAGAATGGCAGGTGTCCTCATCAGTCGAGGGAAATCTCATAGATTTTTCTAAATCAAAGGTAATGATTTCATCCCCTACTTCGAAGGATATCTTTTTATTAAAAACATCAATCATGGCATGTGTTGTGGCTAAAATTAGTCTTCCTAGAATAATGGGATTTCTATGGTCCTCTTTCATATCAAGTATTACAAAGTCGACTAGGAAAACAAATTTGTCGATCTTTACCATGACATTTTCCGCAATCCCTTTGGAAACTGAGTGGTTTTATTTGCAAGCTCGATACACATCCGTGTGGGTTTAAGATCACCTAGGTTAAGTACTAGAAACATCGAGTATGGCATCAGACTTATGCTAGCTCCCAAATCAGCCAAAAATATCTCTTCAAATCATTAAAACCTTGAACAATCATTCATATCCTCCCTGTAAGCGTAACAATAGTGCTTCCAAAGATCTTTCTAACACAGAACAGTTACGTCCATGAATACTATAGTACATTTACATGTCTTGTCCTCCTCTCAAACCGTTGCTATGGGTTCATCATACCAATTGGTTACCACCAAAAAGTTAATATCTTGCCAAGTCAAAGCCTTTGGTGAGAAATCATGTACATTGTCATCAAGTGGACCACAAGCAGTAGTTTTTCCTATTTACACTCTTACTGTAATAGGTCAAAATAAATCATATGTGCAATTCTAAAGGTTCTCTGACTGTTTTTATTCAATCTTCTTGCAAGAAGGGCTATGCTGTGTTACCCTTTCTACATGTAGGCATGATGTGTGATCAAGCTTGAATTGTTATTGGAAGGTAAACTCTAACCAGATTGCCTTTAAACCATTGTTATATTCTTGAAGTCTACATGCCCCAATCTTTCTGTGCCATAAGACTACTTCATCCTTTGTTGACTTTGCAACAAAAGTTACTCCTCCAGAAGGAATGATTTCTATATGATCCCAGATGTATAACATATTCTTTAGGAGCTCTAAGTTTATCACCAGATCTTACATCAACCAAAAACTTAAACTTAGAGCTAAGTTAAGACAACTCCTTATCAGTGGGAATGAGAACATTATGTTTTTTTAACAGATTTGATGAAATAGTTAGGTGATTAAATTAAGCTCCTCCCACTAGCTGACTTTCTCAAAGTTATGATGATGTCTTGATGGTTCCTTTTCCCAGTGATTCTTCTCCTTTAGGATATTTTACCAAATAGCCATAATATCAACTTTGAATTCTTTAAAAATCGACAGCTTTGCTCCTTGTTCCCTGTCAATACTTCAGAGCAACCACTGTCAATCTTATAGCATAATCTATGAGATCTTCTTCTGGATTGCCCTGTACTCTAACAATTTAAAGATTTTTATAGGACCTCTTTTTAGGGTCCCAAGTCATAACTGACTTGGATTCCCCTTAATGGTGTACATACTCAATTGCTTGAGTGTGTGTGATCATGATCCCTATTCATGGAATCCTTCGATAAAGCCCCTTTTGGTCTCATGTTTGTGTTGGTTTATCATGGCACTCCCTTTGACACTTTACATTTGTGGAAGTACTGCGTTGTGATCCAACAAATACTTTCTTTCTTACCCAGATAGATTTCCTAATTTTACTGGGTCTTTGTGGTCTTGTGAGGAGTTCTTATGGGTAGAAGACCTTGTTGATGTGAAAAAACTTGAGGTCTCAGGTCTTATAATATCCATCCTTGGATAATAGGTCTACCAGTACTTTGTGTCAAGTACTGCTGTTGTACTCTGGGTCTTGCTAATCTTCTTGCCACGTCTCCAAAGTACCTTTGATAAAACACATTAGCAGTACTTTTTGAAGGTACTGTTTGTGTCATTTTTGGTCTGGCAGTACTTTTCAACCCTTCCCTTGTAAGTACTGCTGATGGGATAAAGACCTCTTTTTGGCGAGGGTACTTGAGTTTCCTGAGAAGTTACTATGGTTTCACCCTATTGATGTTGTTCCAGACTGGTCTTGTGTCCCTTGAACCCTGCGTTCCCTTAGGTTTATGGGTTTGGGTTTGTTTGAAGGTTCTTTCGTGTAGGTCACAATCTTTGATTAGGTGATCAGGACTGTAACATACAAAACATGTTTTACCCCCTTTGTGCCCAAGTCCCTTTTTCCTAGATCTTTGACAAACACTGTTTTGATTGTTAGTTGACCTGTTGTCGAAGATGTGTTCACTATTTTCTGAGTCAAAACAAGTATTTCTTATGAATTTATGATAAAAGTTTAAAGCAAGTCTCTTAATCATCACTATCAACCCTATTTCTATAATGACTTTATTTCATTCAATTCTGGTTGACTAGACTTTGTATTTCTCTTCGATTATCGACCTTGTTCCGAATAGCTAGTTCATCTATCCCTGTTAAAAGAGACATTTGACACTATGGTGGTATGATAGTACCTGTAGGTGGACGGTACTGCAATGGAATTCCTTTTGCCTTTTTGAAAGTCTTGCGTACCACAAGATTCAGTCGAATTTATATTCCTAGATGATTTGTCACTTTCTTAATACTACTAGATTCAACCCCAACATCCCTATATACATGTTATCAGACAAAATATCTTTGGTTTGTTTAGGTCTTCATTTGAAGCTACAGCTAGAGCGCATTTGTCTAATTTTCAAGTTTTACCTTGAAATCATCTCTTTCTGTTAAGACTTGATCTAGTTCCTTTTGTTTTCTTCATAGTTCAAATCCATCATAAATGTAGTCATATTCCATTGTTCATACTTATCACCCCTATGCATTTTCATTCCTTTTCATGTGATTTTAGTATGACTTTTATGACTCTAAGCTCATTTTGATATCCTAGAATTTCAGCAGACCTAGCCTTTTGAAAAATTGTCTTTTTCAGTTTGATAGTTTTCAAGACAAAACTGTTTATAAGATTTATTACTTTGAACAGTAAGGTAACCTCTGAGTTTGTAGCCATCAGGCTGAGACACATGGTGTATCATCAGCTTTATTGCTCCAGTCAAAATACCAAGTCTATCTTGTCAAAAAGTGAACAGGTTACTGCATTCAATCTAAATGCTCCAATCATTTCTTCAAGTTCAGTTAGTGCCAGCATAGCAAATGTCACTCGGTTTAGCATTAAATTCCTTGGTCCAGTCAATTTCTTCCTTGTTGTCTGTTGCCACCAGGCTTTTGGAGTTGAATCTTCAATAGCCACAATATTCCTGTTCCTTACGTCACATTTGCTCTCTATTTCCTGCTATTTAGCTAATCTGCACTCCCTAGCAAATGACCCCCAACTTTTGACATTAAAAGCATTCAGATATTTGACTTATCAAAAGTGATCCCATTCTTTGGCTTGAGGTCAATGGGTCTTCCTGTTTTTCTCATAAACTTCCTTATCTTGCCAGGTTTTCTTAGCCACCTGCCAGTCGAATGTCAACATTTCTTCCATAGACATCCTCATCATTTTGCAGAGGTTTCATCATCATGAGTTGTCAGGCATAGATGCTTGTTGGAGCCAAAGATAAGTATCATTTGATTTCATCTGAGTGGGAAGCCCACGGTAGGAGCAGTTTGCTCCTTTGCTTTGAGGCAGCCTGTGTACTATACTTTTGGAGTTATTTTCTGGGTCAGATGGAGTACTTGTTTTAATGTACTGCCTTTGTTTTCTGTGGGACAGAAAAGCTAATATAGTTTTGTGAGCTTGAATTTGAATCACCCTTCACAATGCATGATCATACACCTTGAAGTTGTTGTAGAGATCATCAAACTCCAGTTCATCTAATCTAGGTTGTCCCCGAATCATTGTTGCAAGACATGCCACCACAGATAGGTAGGCTTCTTAGAAAACTTCAATTCGCAATCTTCATGGGGACACTTTGCATCTTTAATTCAAGCATTCTAAGATTTTTTCTGAAACCTTTTGTTATGCTGATCTTGCTCTTCTCTAGTCCCGATAGTACAGTCTTCGTCTTTTTTGTTTCAAAATATTAATTTTTGCAATTCTTCTTGAGGCTTCATTACCTCCAAATCTTGCTTTTATGGCTGACCATAAAGTTTTTGCATTTCAGAATCATTGAAACTGAAAAGATAATCTAGTCAGGTAATTTGCAGAATGCATATTGTTAAGAGCTTTACTCATTGTTTCTCTTGCGTTAGCCAGCAAGAGATGTTTTTGGTGGATGACACTGGATACTATCGAGGTTAGGATCAGTTGTGTGCTTTGGGTCTCATTGGTGATTATATCCCATAGTATATGATCAGTGATGGCAATATACTGTCGCATCTTCATGGACCATAGGTCATATTTACCCTTCTTGATCAATTGGGAGTCTTAGTTGCAAGTGACTGATGAGTGTGGGAGTGTGAGGTTCAGCTTCAGTACATCTCTGTTTTGAGTTTGGTAGTTTTTCGAATGATTAAAGTTAATTCTTGTTCAAGAGTCTTACTACTCACAATGCTCTTGGTGTACAGTCTTGTAGGATCGATTTACCTTTGATTATAATAAGCCTTTAGCCTGTTAAGGATGTAATTACTTGTATCAATTTCCAAGTCGAAGTAACTCAATGAATCATGATGTAATACTCATCAACTATGCAGAAAGAATCTAGTTAACAGTATATACAGTTAAGATCACAACACAATGATATTAACAACGATTTGTATTTATCACAACGTGATTCTGCCCTATGTTTGTAGATCCCTAATTCCATACTTAATCTTAATACGTCATAACTTATGCTTTTTTCTTGTGTCTTTCTAATGCCATTCCTAGAGATCTTTTATACAAGTTAAGGGATTAACTCTTGGAAGGCTGTACAGTTCTGTATGAAACAAATACTAAATAAACGTAAGGATAACTCTAGTAGGTGTACAGTTCTTGTATGACACAAATACTAATTAATATTAATCACTAATGTAACCGTTTAACTAATAATCCTTTAAAGTTCCTTTAATAAAGGCAGTACTTTGACTTTTTCATACTAAGCAGGCAGTACTTTGACCTTCAACTTAGCAGTACTTTGACCTTTAACTTAGCAGTACTTTGACCTTCTGACTTGTATTTCCCAACACTTGCTTTAAGTGTTTTTATGTTTTTTCCTTAGTTTTCTCGTAGTTTTAGATAACCAATATCAATCTTGTTCTATTCAAGCATCGATTCTCAAAACGACTCTCGACTTTCAATTGCATTCCTCGTTGGGGAAACGACCCAGGAATCTTACTCCCGGATTACTATAATTATGATTTTTTGATTCTTACCCCCTTATATTTATATATTTATAAGTATACTTTATATAAATATATTATATATTTTAAAAGGTGTGAGTCAATCTGGATCAAGTACCAATGCTAGCACATGAGGTCATACCATGCTTTTTAAGTATCTCTTGAGCACACTTAACTTGGTTTATAAAGATACCACGAGGGGATTGGTGGATCTGAATTCCTAAAAAGAATTTTAGCTCCCCCATCATTGACAAAACTTGTTGTGTATTAGTTTTTCAAATCGTATTGAAAGTTTTAGGTTCGTAAAACCAAAAATAATGTCATCAACATAAATTTGCACAAGCAATATGTCTTCCCCATGCTTAGTTATGAACAGAGTTGGATCAATAGAACCTTTTAAGAATCCTTTGGATACCAGGAAGTTGGAGAGTTCATCATACCACACTGTTAGTGCTTGTTTGAGTCCATATAATGCCTTCTTGAGATGGTAAACTTTATGAGGAAGATATGGGTCAACAAATCCATCTGGTTGGTTTACGCACACTTGTTCCTTTAGAGGACCGTAAAGAAATGTTGTCTTGACGTCCATATGGTATATTGGAAATGATTTGTATGCAGCATACGCAATGAATAACCGGATAGCTTCCAACCGAGCAACTGGTGCAAATGACTCTTCGAAATCAATTCCTTCCTTTTGAGCATATCCCTTAGCTACAAGACGAGCTTTATTGTGAATAACAGTATTCTTCTCATCACATTCGTTTTTCCAGATCCACTTCATGTTTATGTCATTTTTGCAAAGTGGTCTGTCGACTAATTCCCACACATCTAATCGATCAAACTAGTGAATTTCTTCTTGCATCGCTTCAATCCATACAGAATCAGCCATGGCTTCTTTGATGTTCTTTGGTTCGATTCGACTCACGGTGAGTGCCAACATGCACATTTAACCATCTGTTTTTAGCTGACGTCTTGTTCTAATTGATTGAGAAGGATTTCTAATGACTTATTCTAACAGGTGATCTTTTGTCCAACGTTGTCCAGAAGGATGGTGTTGATAGAATGTATGCATGTTTGACGAATCAACATGACGAGACGATGTCTCCCTTTGTTCTTGTACCAGTGTACTAAAGATGTTGATAAATTCATCGTCGTCAACTTGTGCATATTCGTTATTGGTTTCTGCTTGAATAATGTTCTTAGTGGCAGTGACAGTTGGTTCTTGAGTTGGTGCTTGATTTGCAGTTTGAGGTGTTGTTTGAATGTTCAATGGAGGTAGAGCTGCAACAACGGTTGTTGTAGAAGAGTGAGTTGTGTTATGATGTTGATGTTTATCAGGAGCATCAACAGCATTTACAGCGGAATACTTTGTCACAACTTGAGTAGATCCATTAAGTAATTCATCGAAGATCGGACTAAATAGCAAATCCAGCTCATTTAACGTTGTTATTGTCTCAGCTGCTCAAGGAACATTTTCTTGACTTTGTGGATCGGGACTTAAACTGTCTTGTTCAAGTACCATAGTCGAACATTGTGGAACGAGGTCAGAACTCCGACCTCTGGATAGTTAGTTTTAGGCTTGAATATTTATGGGTAACAAACTTCCAAAGGTAAGTTTGGTAAATGAAATCTTTAAAAAGATAAAATATCAGCTTGTAAACTTTGACAAGGTTTTGAAAAACAGAACTACATCTGATACGATTACAGCAGGTGCATGGGGTTTGGAGCACACTAAAGCATGTTTTGTAACTGAAATAATTACATTCTTAAAAGTTTAAAAAGACACATTTAATGCGTTTGATAAAACTCTTCTAGATGAAATTACTAAAGTTCAAACTATTTTTAACCAAATGGAAGCTGTTGTTGATCAGTGTTCTGTAGATAAAAATGATTTTAAAATTAAAATCAAACAACTTCAGATTGATAATGATCAACTCTTGAATCAAATCATGTCTCAAGATATTATGCATATTTCCATGAATTCTGTTGAGAATATGAATGTGAATCTGTCATATGTAAATGAATGATGTAAGTGTCTAGAACTTGAGACTGAGCTTTTCAAAAAGAAAGATTTTGTTGAAAAGATTTTATTGGTAAACTTGTAAAAAGTTACTCAACATTAGAAAAACATTGCATTTCTTTAGAATTAGCAACTCAACTTAATCAAGAGATTTTTCAAAGGAAAAATTCTAGTGAAAACCTAAATGCTCCCACATTTAGTCAACTATTTGAAATAAATGAATTGAAAGCTCAATCATAAGAAAAGGACATAATAATAAGGAAGTTGAAGGAGAAAATTAAATCATTGAACGGAAAAGCTAAAGTGGAAAATCTCAAAATGGACATAGATGAAATGGAAACAATCAACATTGAGTTGGAGTATAGTGTGGCAAAACTACTTTCTGAAAATGAAAATTTAAGAAAAGAATGTGATCATTTGAAATCAATTTTCAAAGACCAGTTTGACTCAATTAAAAAGACACGTGTTCAATCAAAAGAACATAGTGACTCTCTAATTATTCAAATCAATGCAAAGTCTGTTGAAAATTTGGATTTAAATGCTCAACTTCAAGAAAAGGTTTTTGCTATTGCAGCATTGAAAAATGAATTAAGGAAACTTAAAGGAAAAAGTGTTGTTGATACTGCTGTTTCAAAACCTTCTGCTATCACTATTACTCCAAGAATGTTTAAGATTAATTTGAAACCACTTTCCCCTAAGGTGTTGAAAAACAAGGATGCTCACTTAGACTATCTTAAGCACACTATGGAAAATGCGGACATTCTTCGAGAACTAGTCAAAAATGCTAGAGATTTAAGCCCTCTTGATAGTAATTTAGACTCGGCCTGTAAGTATGTTCAAAGAATTCAGGAAGTGTTAGTATATGTTAAAGACACATGCCCTTGTCTATCAAAACCTGGTGAAAAGTTAATGGCTGTCACACCACTGAACAAGGACAAAAGAGTTAGATTTGCAGACCCGATCACATCATTAAGCAATGTTCCTAAACAGACTAATTCTATTAAATCCCAAGACTCTAACAAACCTGTGTTGCATCCTACAGGAGTAACCTCTACTACTAGTGCTAGCAGATCAAAGCCTTCAGGCAATACAAAGAAAAATAGGATCCCGCGACCATCAAGTAGCAATAAGAAGAATAAAGTAGAAGAACACTCTAAGAGCATTAAGTCTAGGAAGAAAAAAATGAATCGTGTTGACAAAACTGAATGTAATGCTCATGACATGCAATCTATGTTAAATGTGAATTCTATTTCTACACCTATCTGTAATACTTGTTAAGCATTTTATAAGAAATGCTAAGTTTGAATCTATGTGTGCTATTTGTAACAAATGCTTGTTCGATGCCAATCATGATATATGTGTTATTGATCATGCGAATGATGTGAATGTGTGTTCTAAAACTAAATCTAAATGTATCAAAAAAAAAGAATGGAAACCCACAAGAAAAGTGTTTACTTAAATTGGATATAGTTGGAAACCTACAGGAAGGATCTTTACTATAGTTGGAAATAGGTGTCCTTTAACTAGGATTACCTCAGAATTAGTGCCTCCTAAGGAATCTACTATTTCTCCAGTAATAACATCAGACCTTAAGGTATACAGTAGGAGACCAAAAAATTTAAGATCTGTTGGTTCTAGTAGCAAAACTACAATTGTAGAATCTCTTACTTCTAACACTAAGAAACCCAATCAATCTTGAGGATCCACTGTTTCTGATACATCTTCTTCTCTTATTGATGACAGGTTGTCCAAATCGTTCTGTGGTATTTGGACTCTGGGTGCTCCAAGTACATAACCGAAAACCGCTCTCAGCTCATGAACTTTGTTAGTAAATTTTTAGGAACAGTTAGATTTGGGAACGACCAAATAGAAAGATTATAGGGGTATGGTGACTATCATCTGGGAAATGTAATTATCTCAAGGGTATACTACGTCGAGGGGCTTAGACATAACTTGTTTTCGGTTGCACAATTTTACAACGTGAATCTTGAAGTTGCATTTCAGAAAAACACTAGCTTCATTCTAAATTTAGAAGGTGTTGATCTACTTTCAGGATCCAGAGACATAAATTTGTACACAATTTCTCTTGATGACATGCTAAAGGCATCACCGATCTGTCTTCTATCTAAATCGTCAAAAACTAAAAGCTGGTTATGGCACCATTGGTTATCGCATCTCAACTTCAGTACTCTTAACAAGCTAGCTAAATACGGTCTTACACGAGGCATTCCAAAACTTAAATTTCAGAAAGATTATCTGTGTTCAGCATGTGCATTAGGAAAAAGCAAGAAATCCTCTCATCAACCCAAAGCTGAAGATACTAACCAAGAGAAACTCTATCTTTTGCATATGGATTTGTATGGCCCAATGCGTGTGGAGAGTATTAACAGGAAAAAGTATATCTTGGTGATTGTTGACGATTATTCTCGATTTACTTGGGTCAGATTTTTGAGGTCAAAGGATGAAGCTCCCGAGGCCATCATCAAATACATAAAACTCTTTTGTCCGCATTTTAATGCCACAGTCCGTAACGTTCGATTAGATAATGGAACTGAATTTGGCAATCATACTCTTAGTGAATTTTATGAAAATGTTAGCATTTCGCATAAAACATCTGTTGCTCGCACTCCTCGACAGAACGGTGTTGTCGAAAGGCAAAACTGAACTCTTGTAGAAGCTGCTCGTACAATGTTGATATTTTCAAAAGCTCCATTATTTCTATGGGCCGAAGCAATCAATACAGCTTGTTACACCCAAAACCGTTCCCTGATCCGTCTCTGATACAACAAAACTCCATATGATTTGATGCAAGACAAGAAGCCGGATTTATCATTTCTTCATGTCTTTGGTTCACTCTGTTATCAGACCAATGATAGTGAGGATTTGGAGATACTAGATGCAAAGGCTGATATTGGTATTTTCATTGGATACGCGCCTGCAAAGAATGCTTTCAGAATCTACAACCGAAGAACCCAGAAAATTATGGAAACAATTCATGTATCGTTTGATGAGCTGACTGCGATGGCTTTTGAACAATTCGGTTTAGGACTCGGGCTTCAATCTATGACTCCTGCTACATCCAGTTCAGGACTCGTCTCAAACCCTATTCCTCAACAACCTTGTAATACACCAAAAAGAGATGATTGGGATCTTTTGTTCCAATCTATGTTTGATGAATACTTCAATCCTCTAACAAATGCTAATTCTCCAGTTCCTGTAGTTGCTGCACCAAGAGCTGTTGATTTAGCCGATTCACCTATGTCTACATCAATTGACCAAGATTCTTCATCAACAAGTATTCCATCAACATAAGAACAAGAACAGTCTCGAATTATTTCTCAAGGTTTTGAAGAATCACAAAAAACACCACTATTTCATGATGATCCACTTCTTAAATCTACTCATGAAGACTCTACTTCTCACGGATCGTTATTAAGTATGAGACCAATCCATACTCCATTTAAACATCTTGGTAGATTGACTAAGGATCATCCTATTGCAAATGTAATCGGATATCCTTCTCGCTTTATCTCCACCAGAAAGCAACTCAAAACTGATGCCATATGGTGTTACTTTGATGCCTTCCTAACTTCTGTAGAACTAAAGAACATTAAATAAGCAATGACCAAACCATCATGGATCGATGCAATGCAAGAAGAAATTCATGAATTTAAAAGATTAGAAGTTTGGTAATTGGTGCCGTGTCCAGATAAAGTCATGTTGATCAAACTCAAATGGATTTATAAGGTCAAAATAGAAGAATTTGACAGGGTACTAAAGTATAAGGCTAGACTAGTTGCTCAAGGATTCAGACAAGAAGAGGGAATCAATTTTGAGGAATCATCTGCACCGGTTGCAAGAATAGAAGCCATCCGTATCTTCGTAGCACATGTCGCCCACAAGAATATGACGATCTACCAAATGGACGTCAAAATGGCTTTCTTAAATGGCGAGCTCAAAGAAGAGGTCTATGTTTCTCAACCAGAAGGATTTGTTGATCTAGACAACCAATCGCATGTGTATAGTTCTCAAACAAGCACCACGTGCATGGTACGACTTGCTATCAAGTTTCCTCATTTTATAACACTTCTCCAAAGGTGCAGGTGATCCAACACTCTTCACACGGAAAGTAGGAAATGACTTATTACTAGTACAAATTTATGTTGACGATATAATATTTGCATCCACTAATACAACTATGTGTAATGAGTTTGCTAATTTGATGACCACTAAGTTCAAGATGTCGATGATGGGACAAATGTCATTCTTTTTAAGATTACAAATTTCTCAAAGTCCTAGTGGCATCTTTATAAACCAATCAAAATATGCTTTTGAAATTGTTAAAAAATATGGTTCGCTAACTACTGATGTTGTAGACACACCCATGGTAGAAAAAAAAAATCTGGATGAAGATCTACAGGGGAAATAAGTTGAAGCTACACTTTATCGTGGCAGGATCAGATCCCTCATGTATCTGACATCCAGTAGACCTGACCTTATCTATGCAGTCTGCTTATGTGCTCGGTATTAGGCCAAGCCTACCGAAAAGCACTTACAAGCGGTGAAATGGATCTTTCGATACCTTAAGGAAACCATCAACATGGGTCTCTAGTACTCGAAGGATACCGATATGTCACTAACAGCATATGCAGATGTGGATCACGCGGGGTGTTAGGACACTAGACGTGGTACATCAGGCAACGCTCAGTTCTTAGGTGACAAACTTGTTAGCTGGTCTTTCAAGAAGCAAAAGAGCACTGCGATATCGAGTACAAAGGCGGAATTTATTGCCTTATCTAGGTGTTGTGCTCAAATCTTATGGATGCGCTCATAATTAACAGATTATGGCTTTGAATTCAATAAGATTCCTCTGTACTGTGACAACAAAAGTGCGATTGCTTTATGCTGCATGATTGCGTAATTTTATATACCTAAAATATAATATAAAATAATATAATCCCGAGAGTAATTAAGAAAGTTACCAAGTTACCAACTCTACTTTCTCCAGACTGAATACCAACTGGCTGACATCTTCACCAAACCTTTGCCAAGAGAAAGATTCAATTTCTTGATCGAAAAGCTAGGTATGAGAAGTATGTATCCAGATACGTTGAAAAGTTTGGCAGAGGAAGATGACGAATAATCAAGGTCTCTCATGGTATATCCTGTATCATATGTATTTAAGAAAACATAAAAACCCAAAAATATTTTTCACTTTATATAAATTTTTCAAAAAGAAAATTAAAAATTAAAAAAATTAGAAAAATATAAAAATAATGTATCTCTGACATGTCTTCTGAAAATCGATAACATTTACGGCCTTAGAATTGTTATTTAATAATGATACGAGACTGTAAATGAAGTTCGAGCAGAAGTTCAAAAGCTTTTCAAAACATGTCAACGGCTTGCTATTATTTCTGATAGCAACCTGGTCATCAATTTAAAGGCAAGTACTTCACCAGAAAGAAAACTTTACCTCATAACGGGAATTTATTTTTTTGGGAATAAATTACTTTATATTCATTCAAAGGCTTGTGTTTTACTTTGCAACACAACTCGTGCTTCTTATATCAAATAAGTGTACGCGTCAGTGCATTTATCCTAATGAAAAATAGAGAAATCTTGTTTTTTTAATGTGTTGTTTTAAGAAAAATAATTTAATCTAAATCAGTTCTATCGAAAAAAAGATTTTTAATAATTATCTATCAACTCAAGACAATTTCTATAGCTCGATTAAAAAGAAAAACTGGACATTATTTGAGGGGAAAAAAGTAAAATTCTTTTCAAAAACTGGATCTTTTTAAATGTCATCGCGGAATAAATAATAAAAAGTATTTCAATAGAGACGGATTATACAATTAAAAGTGGAGCTAATGTAATTTTAACTCAATTGTCATAAAATGTTAGTGATTATATCTTTTTATGGACAAATGGAAAATTATTAGATCTTACAATCCTAGTTTATAAACATAATTATGTTCAAATGTGTCATTTCTATAAGATCTTTAGGCGTTAGTGATAAGTTTAATAGCCAAATAGAAATAGACAAAAAGTACAAGACCATATCCTGCCAAACTTAAAAACATAAACCGTTAAGAAGATCTCTCACATACCATGTTCGCTCCACAAACGCGAAATCAAATTCCAAAACCAAACACATTTCACTAATCAAAATTCTCTTATATTATAAATAAAGATAAAAATCAAGAACTTGCTTCTAGCCAAAGGTACACAACAACTCCGTATCCTAATACATTTATCATCATCTTGACAAAACGAATTAGTGTAAAACTCCTTCTTTCACTCGAAATCTAGTAAAAGTTGATTTAGGGTTCATAAGAAAAAAATTGCAGTTTTTGTCTAATTAGATGAGAGGTTTTACTTGTTAGGGTGCGATTAAGGTAGGTCTAAATCAGTTTTAGGTATCTCAAGCGTAGTCGTGAGATATTGTGAATTTTGTTTTATATATAGAGCGAAACAAGAGTATGTGGTAGATTAGGTTGTGGGTTTATGTTAAGAAGATCTTATAATGTTGTCTTGAGCCTGTATCTCTAGTTTTGTTTGCCTTCTTAGAAACATTTTTCTTGAAAATTGTATTTCAAGGTTCGTTGGATATAATATG
This sequence comes from Tanacetum coccineum, assembly GCA_026074375.1. Lineage (NCBI taxonomy): Eukaryota > Viridiplantae > Streptophyta > Magnoliopsida > Asterales > Asteraceae > Tanacetum > Tanacetum coccineum. The sequence goes on from BQNB010056859.1 coordinate 32,835, forward strand.
GTATAAAAGTGCTCGTGAGATGTTCTAAGTATGGTTGCAAACCGATATAGGCCCCTAAATGCTAACTATTTGTCCATAATAGGTTTTAACATGTTAGCCATATGTTTCTATTCATTTATGTGCTCGAATAGTGATTAGCAAGCCTAAAATGTTGTTTAAATCTTATGGTTTGTGAGTCTGTGATGATATTGATTGATAAATGATGATTGCTAGAAATTCTAACAGGCTTTTACTTGGTAAAAAATTGAGATAAGTAGTTTTGAATGAAGTGAAACATGTTTTGCTGAATGAAGTGAAACATGTTTGCTTGAATGAAGCGAAACATGTTTTCTGAGAGAAACATGTTTCACTCAATTTCA
>BQNB010056860.1:3599-38478 GCA_026074375.1 Tanacetum coccineum
ATCAAAGATTTGAATTGGTTATCTATTTCTACAAATAAAATGCAAAAACAAGCAAAGAAACCCTAAAACGAAAGCAATTTAAGTTAAATCCTAAAACGGGGAAACGTAAAAACGCGACTTAAAAACCTAAATTATCAAAATTTAAACTTAAAATGATTATTTCACTTTTAATAAACCCTAAATGACTAAAATGCAAGAACAAAGAAAACTAGACCAAAAACGAAAGTGATTTAAGCTTAAAAACACGAAAAACAAGAACGGGATTCAATCCCGTTTTTTGAAAAAATCAAATTTTACAATTTTAACCCTACGAATGCAAAGTTATTTTTTCTAGGTCCTACATGATAAAAGAAAATTTAAAAAAAAAGAATTATATTTTTTGACTTTTATATTTTTTATTATGAATTAAAAACAGTTTTAATGAAAATTAATTATTAAAAATAGTAAACAAATTATAAAAATATGAAAAAATACAGAAAAATACCTTGAACTATGAATAATGCAGGAAAAATACAAACTTTTAAAAATGCTGAATGAATAAGCAGATAAATAAGCAAATAAGACAATAAGCTTAAACTGTTAAGATACTATATAAATTAAATGATGCAAACTAGGAATGAAAAAGTCCCAATGGCGTTTTGTAGTAGAGTGCAGTGTGTGAGGTGCTGGTATACAAGGGGGAGGTAATGGGTTCGACCCCCATGCCTCCTTTTTTGAAAAAACATTTTTTTTAAACTTTTTGCAAAAAATTAAAGAGGACATACAAATAAGCATTTTTGAAAACTACAACTTTTACTGAAACTAACTAAAAAGCTAGGAAATAAGCACTTAAAGTTTGGCAGGATGCTTAAAAAGAAACTAAGGCTTAAAGCTATTTAAAGACTAATAAGCAACAAGGGGGAGGGGGGGGGGGGGCAAATAAGCAAAACAGATAACATAATATATCTAATAAGCAAGTCTTAACCAAAATAAGCCAGGGAAATAAGCTAGAAGGGGAAGAAATGGCAAATAAGCACCTATGACCAAAAAGTATACCAAACAGCCTAAGGGCATTCTTTGAGCTTAAAAATAAGCTAGCAAACCAAAAAGTTAATGCTTAAAACCTAAAAACAGCTGAAGTTGGTACTATAATCTATAAGAAAAAGCAATTTCTGAACATTTTGAAAAACAATTAAGCAAAGAAAGAGACCAAGGAAAAGGGCAGTTTGGCTGATTTTTTTTCAAAGGAATTTGTAAAAGAAACTTTGGCTTATTCAGCCCTAAAAATAAGCTAGGAAAATAAGCTGGACATGGAAAATAAGGACAAACAGATAAAGTTCATACTAAAAACTACTTATGCTAAAAAAATTAAGACTTTGAAACACACATTAACTGATTTAAATTTGAGATCAAAAGGTGGCTTTTGAGCTTGAAAGACAACACTTGGACAGTTTTGACCAAAAACACAAATGGCAATGCATACTCAAACTATCTTTACTCTACTGAATTCTAGGCTTAAAAACAAGTATGAAAAACACAAAAACTCTATCAACTCTTAAACAAATAAGCTGCAAACTGAATTTACACAGATTGAGCATATAAATACTCTAAACCTTAAAGAGAATATTAATCCTTGAAATTTTTTTTAACAGATTAAAACTACTTAAATAAGTTAGTTAAACATGGCTTAGTGACCCAACCCAATGTAAACTCCATTTTGACCCAAAACCAGTCTGACCCAAACACCCCCTTAACTGACTTTTTATCAAAATTTTAACTTATAAAAAGAGTTTTGAAACAAATTTTTTGCAAGACCAGTTAACTAACAAGTACCATAAGCAATAAGAATCATAATTGACTGGAAATTAGGGACTTAGAACAATTAGAAACAATGAGCAGTTTACAAGTTTATAAAACACAATAAACTGAATTTTTCATTAAAATGTAAAATGGATTACAAGACTGAAATTTAAAATAGACTTTAAGTAAAAATAAGTTGAAAACATTTAACCTACACTACAACTACTCTACTCCTAGATGATCTTTTTGCTTCTGTCTTCTTTTCTTATATAAGCTGAGTGTCTTCTCTTTCTTGTGTTTTTGCTGTGAGAGAGAAACCAAAGCTCATCTCGACCCTTAATCCAACTTGGAGCCCAATCAAATCAAGCTAAACCCTTGATTCGTTTGTCTTCATTCTTGTCCAATCAGGAATCATAGGATTGCCAAGGTGGCAATCCTTTGTCTCTTAAGCCCATGTGGGTGTGGGGTTATGTGGGGAAGAGGGTTTTGTCATGGGGTGTTGTAGAGTGAGGGTGTGAGTGATAGTGATAGATGAACAGGGTAAAGTGGCGGGAAAATTTAGTTTTTTGGGTATCTGGGTGAAGGGTAAGAGGTTTGGGGAATGGGAAAAAATGGCCCCTCAAGGTATATAATTGTGTTACATCCATCGTCCTTATAACTTGCATCGTTGGTCCCTGAGGTTGGGTTGGGGTTTGCACCGTTAGTCTTTTTGGACTAACATTGTTAGTCCTTTAGGACTAACGGTGTAAAGGTTTTAATGGGTTAAGGCTAACAACAGTTAAAAAGGAATGGATTGGGCCTTATGGTTAGCAGTTTGGATCCGTTTGGTTTTTAAAGAGAATTTTGGGCCGGGTATAAGGGTTTTGGGTTTTAAAGGTATAATAAGGATTTAGTATAAAAGTGGGCTGACCCGGGCCCACTAGGTGGGTATGGGTGGGCCCACTTTTGACAATTAAGGTTTTTGGGTTCGGTTTTCAATGCTTTTTTTTAATGCCGTATCCGGGGTTGACTTTGACTTCGTCTTGACTTTATTAAATGCACAAACGTTGTCGAGTCGATCCAGAAATGTCCGTTTTAGCTCCGTTTTCAATCCTTTTGTACCTTTGGCTTTGGTTTTTTGCGCTCTTTCCAATTTCGCTCTTGGTTTTGTTCGGTTTGGCTTTGTTTTTGTCCTTTAGTGAATATCCGGTACTTGTACAGTATAAACACAAAAACAAGCATATTTATGGCATTTTATGTGCGTTTTTGGTCGTATAAGGTCGTTTTATTAAGTAATTACACACATACCAACGGCGTATCTGTGCCTGTGCTCACCAAAGACCACTCAGGAATAAAGATCAATACGCCGTATCCAGAGGACTCAATACGCCGTATTCAAAGTATCATCGGATCAAAAATAATATTCTGGAAGATATAAAGGTAATCCCTAATCTAAGAAAGCCCCTAATTCGCAGTATCACAAATTCTTGGCTTATCGCCGTATCCTTACCGACTTCCAGACCCTAAAATATAAAAATAAAAAACGAGTTTTAAGTGTGATAAATTTATACTTGTTACCCCTAACCACAAGTTGATTGTCAAGGATGGAAAAAGAGCAAGATAGAAGAAGAACCGAGCAACGTATTTAATTCCATTTAGAAGACAGTGTGTAAATCCATGTACTTTAGTATTCATTCAGTTTTTGGTATCATTGTTAATCTCGGTTGTTTGTTTACCATGGCTAATAATTATTATTGTATTTCTTTATGACGTTTAAAGGCTAAGACCTGTAGGTATTAGCCATTTTTTGTAGATCTGAATGTTTCGGTATTTGTTTATCTTGATTTCTGATTTATCGTGAGTGCTTGTTTATGTTATCATTTTAAAACTTGTTACGGCTTTTGTATGCGACCTATAATACAACTGGATATATGTGAAGCGGCAAGTTGATCTAGTGTCAGGGATAACCTCGTCTTATAGTGATTTATCATATAGAATCATAGTTATTAAAATATTGTCCTTCTATGTCTGTGTGTTAGGACACAGCTTCAGGCTTATCTAGTTAATTGATATTGCTAATGGTTTCATGATCATGTTGACTAGCAGGTGACCTGATAATTCAACAAGTAATGTTTGATTCCATTTGGATAGTTGGTCAGTAGACTGCTAGTGTATACAATTGCCATTAAGCGGGTAAGTGGGTATTTAAGTCTCTTATGAGCTTAGGGTTAACAAAATGCACCATTGCTTTATACCCTAAGATAGATTATAATCAGCAAATAAGGATGCTTTTTGCGGTTGCTTTAATTGTGACAGAATTAATGTGTCTAGGTCTTAGCGATGTATTGTAACGCCTAAGTCTTAATTGATATGCCACCTGAGAGAAGATATCATTGCTTATCTAACACAGCCATTGTTATAATCAGATTTAATAAGTTAATTCAGTTTTCTTATATTGGTTAGACCACTCTTTTATCTTTTGTTTAATTAGCTTGCAGTGGGTAATAGTGCTTGAATTGATTGGGGGGGGGGGGGGGGGGGGCGGGGGGGTTTTTAATAGAGCACCAACCCATAACCGTAGCCAGTCTATAGATCTAAACCCCCCCCCCCCACTTTTCCTGTGTAGATAGTAGGATTTAGACTGACATGGCTCATCATAGGATTGATATCTGATTGAATTATCATGGATTATATACTAAATATTAATTAAAAAGTAGATTTAAACTCGCTTCAAGTGTTCGACACTCTACTACTTTCCCTCACACGAAACTATACCGATCGGGTCTACACTGACCGTTAAAGATGTTATTTTTGGTTTTGTCAGGAAAATATAAATTTAAAACTTGAATCATCTTAAATATACCATACAATGAAAGCACATCAAGAAACAATCAGTTGCGGTTGATTCATTGGAACATCTACTCCAACAAACATCGTCTCATACTCCTTGTAGTTGTTAGTAGCACGGATTTCAGTAGTTAATAATGCATCAGGAATTTACATCTCTCAAAATAGCACATTTCCTACAGAATAAACACTTACCAACAGAGTATCATCCTTGGTAGAATGATAATCCTCGTCATGTCTTTGAGGAATAGATGGATACTTTTCCATTAAATCAACGATTATGAGCTTGATAAATCAAGGATACTGAATAACATTCTTTTTTGGAATACATTGTTCATGAAATCCCACCAAAGAAGAGCATCATAATCAACATTCGTACGATTGACCACAGCATGAAACAACTGAAGAATGTTGATCTTTGTCTGATCATGCCTAGATGTTCTTGTTTTCAAGCAACGATTAAACACTTTGAACATTTTCTGCCATGGTTGAGCAAGAAACTTTGTGTAGAAAGCACTTACTTTGTCTACTACACCTTGATAACCAACTGTCTGCATGAAAGATTCAATGGTTTTGATTGTTACTGGTGTGATAAATGGATTGTCTGGAGTTTCCACCAGTAGCTTAAGAGTGTCGAGAAACATATCCACTGTGTAAGTAATCTCTTGAGTTTTTAACTTGAATCTGATGGTATCCTTGGTGTTAGGTACTTTGTGAACTGTCTGCTAGAATTGTTGTAGATACACAGCTGGTACATCAGCAGTAGCAGTTAAAGCATAACACAAAGGATGATCAAGTAAAAAATTTCCAACAATCTTGCAATCAAGAGAACATGGAATACTCTAAAGCACAGCATAATTATTACATCTCCCGATGCCTTGGAATTTGGAAACAAGTTGAGCAGCTGGAACAATCTGTTAAACCATGTGGAAAACTGTATGATGACATGAAATGATTAATGAAATGAGAAAGTTTATGTAATACACATTTATATAACATTTTTGTCTCTTCCACTCTTTCTATTGTTATATGTTCTGGCAATTCTTTTTGAGCATATTCTGATCATTTTCTTTCTCATATGCCAATTCTTGCTTTTTTAGGCACTTGCAATACGCTTTATTTGTCGTTTTCTTTTAATCTCACTTTGTATGATCTGGCATTTCTTTTTCGAGCATACTTTGATTTGCTTTTTCGCGTACGGATTTCAACTCTCTTTCTATTTGAATTTCCTCATCAAAAAGCATTTGCGAAATGATACTTTTTCAAGAAGAATAAAGATATACTCTGATTTTGAAAATACCAATTTGGCAAAAACACAAGTTTGTGACAACCATTTTAATAAATCTAAGAGTATAACTTTATATTCTCATAAAAAACTTGTTTAGTAAAAGAGTACCACTTTCTGAATCAAAAACCATAGTCACTTTTGGATAGAAATTTGAGACAACATTTTGAAAATCACAAGTTTTCAAAATCATAAGTTTTCTAAAGATGTTTGAAAACTATGATTATACAACCACACTAATGTAACAACAATTGGATGGTCACTAAGTCACTCACTCCTCTTTCTGTTCATTGCAGAAAACAGCCAAAACCGGACATGACTTAGACCATTTACCCAACTGAGTATAATAGATAGTGATAAACCATTTTGAATTTGTTTTTGAAACAATCTTTTCAAAACCTTGAACTTTTGGCTTTGTTGTTAAACGAGAAACTTATGATCACAGACAGTTAAATCACCATGCACATTCATTCTCTTTTCATGTCTTTTTGAATCATTGATCACTTGAATGAAAAATTTAGTTATACAAAACATATACTTATATACGATATCTGGATGGTCTGTAGATTGCTTAATCCTCATCCTGTTAATTTTAGAATACGGTCGAAACCGGACACAATCTTTACCATTTGATCCATTTACCAATATAAAGATATGATTTTATAACAAAATTGATCATTTGTTTTCGTAAGATGCCATTTTGTTTAACGATTAAGCCCTTTCGAGTATCCATAAAAAAATTAGCCCATTAATATTCTTTTCTGAAACCCAAGCTTAAAAACCCATATTGCCTTACGAAACTAATTTATTAAGCCCAAAATATCATTTACGAAACCCATTTGGACCATTACTGTTTGCGTAACCCTTTGATAAGCCCTTACGAAACCAAAACCTGAAACATTACTTTCGTAAACATACATTAACAAATGAAAAAAAAATGATAAACTGAGATATTTGTTTTGTTTTTCAGCTTTTTATCATTTATTTAACAGTTTAAGACTATTCTTATGTCTAAAAGCAACATCTCAAATGTTAATACAAATATTCGCGCAAAAACAATATTTATATTTAATGATCTTCATGTTTTGATAATAACAAATATAATGTCATACTACGTAAAAGTTTACGTAAACAAGTTATTTAGTCGAAAGTTTACATGACGACGACAAATCACTTAAGGTATGAATATGGCATTATTAAACATAGTTAATGATCAAAGAAAAATATTATCATTTGCATAAACCTTTTCTAATCAAATGATTTAAGTTACCACATGATAATTAAAAGTAGTCTATTAATAATGTAAACAAAATAAGATTAACCATAAGTAGAAACAATCTTTCCAAATCTTCCTAAATCTATGAAAATTCTTACCATTATTGGTAATAAGAAAATATATATGTTCAAGTAAGAATCTAGTAACTAGTTATAAATGAGTACAAAACAATATTTTAATATAGAATTAGGTAGATGGGGTAATTATAAATGACAAAATGTAGTCCCGAGCTCCTGCGGTGACGTGATCCCCCATAACAAGGCAACGAACCCGGTTTGGTGGATCCGTAGGGTCGCATCCGTTCAGCTCTTTGGGAGCAACATTTGAATTTCAAATGGTTTGCCTATAAATAGGCAACCTTAAGTCCTTCATTTAGACGAACTCTGAGTAAAATATTAATTCACATACATCTTTTGATCTTTTATATTCTTTTATCATTATACATGTACATAAATCCCTTACAATGATCAACTCATTCCACTCTTTATTAAGAACACTTAAGAAGACGTCAAGCTATCAAGTTGTAATAGTTTAGTTGTTGTCATCACATCTTGTATATCTTGTGTTGTGTGATGTGTGTTGTGTGTTGTGTTGTGATTTGTGTTGTTGTGTGTTGTGGTGTTGTGTGTTTTTGTTGTGTGTATCATATGTGATATGATAGGTTAGTATTTAGGCCATAAAATACATATGTTGGTAGATTGGTTCCATCTCGAAGTAGATGAGCTTCGTAGCCGAACCACAGAAAAATCATTATGTCCATCGTATTGGATCTTTCATATCTTTACTTGTTCATAATTCCATAGATTGTTTATTTACTTATTTGCATCGATATCATATTTACACTTGGTGTATATCTATTGAGGTTCACCTAAACTACAATCTAAGTTTTAATTTTAAAACGATAGAAACTATTCAACCCCCCCTTCTAATTTCCACAATTGCAATTCAGAAGCCAAGTCAGCCCAAGATCGATTTAAACGTATATAGTGCATATAAATCATGTATCTATCTATGAAATTCGGATAAATATCTACAAGGGCAATCTATGCAAAGACCACCTCTTTTTTTTAAATTGGTCAGTTTTTATTTATTGCAAAAATAGATTTGAAACTTAATGAGAAAGCACAAAATTAGATCTTTAGCATATTATCTTAATGGTGATTTATCACCAATGCTAGAAACAAAGAAACCTAAGTTATTAGAAATTGGTTCCTTTTGAACAACAAGAGTTAAGAAACATAAAAAGAAACTATGCTAAAAACAATCAAGCAAAATGTGTTCTTTAAAATGCTTTACCAAAAAAGGAAAAATGCTAAAAGAATTTTTATTATGTAAAACATCTTACAGATATTGGCAATCGTTGTTAATCACACATCAAGGTAATAGCCAAGTAAAGGAAAAAAAATTGATCTTCTTGTTCAACAATATAAACAATTTACTATCCTTGAAGAAGAATCAAGTGATAGCGTTTTGCTAGATTTAACACTATTATTTACTTAAGTCATAAAGTGCTCTTGATGAAGGTTTCTCTAGCAAGAACTAAGTTAGAACGTTTTCTTAGGGTCTCGACATCCTAAAAAGAGAGCAAGAGGTCACCGGCTATTGAATAAATCAAACGATATGTCATCACTAGCACTAAGACTAGCTTAATGGCGATCTTAAAGTACATGAAGTAGTCATGGAAAAGGATTCCGAAATTTATAAAGGCAAAAAAGGAAAGAGTTAAGTCCATTGCCTTGAAAGCTAAGAAAGAGTCTAGTGATGATGAAACTTCCCAGACAACCGGAATTGGATTACAGAAGAATATGCAATTGCGGAATGGAACTTTAAAAAGTTCTTTATAAGAAAGTGGTAAATTTGTTAGGCAACCAAGAGAAGAAAATAAGGACATTCTGACAAAGAGTTAAAAAAGGAAAGATGTGATCAAAAATATTCTTTTAGGTTCTGTATCCAAATAATCTCATGGCGATTGTCCAAAAACCACTCGCAACAAAGATCAAAAAGATGCCTCATTAGAGGTTCTTAGAGCGATAGCGAAAATGGACTCCGAGATAAAAACCAACTATGAAACATGTCTCAGGCTGCATCGTACAAATTAGGTCACTCTTAACTCTCCCAATTATAGTGATGAATGCATCAGTCTCTTGATATGAAATTATGCAAATAGAATACATAACTTAATGGTGAAATTAGCTTTAAAAAATCATTACAATAATAAAATTTTGAAAACTAAAAGAGAATTTTTTAGATAATAAATTTTAGAAATGAACGAGAAAAATAAGAAACTTTAGAGAAGAAAAATAAAAGAGATATGCGTGTAAGTCATGTGAAGAACTTAAATCGGAAAACGCCAAACTTAAAGAAACTCAAGTTAAATTTGATAAAAGCGCCAATTCACTTAGAGAAATGTTAAATAATCAAAAGTCACCTAGTTGTAAAATAGGTCTAGGATTTGATGATAGTAAAGCGTCAACAAGCGGAACTAAAAACATGAGTTTCGTTGGATCGTCCGCTAAAAAGGCGACAGACGGATCCACCATAAAGGTGCACGGATCCACCTTACCTGGATCCGTGAGTCGCACCTATGGCGAAAAAGGGACAAAACACGTTTTTAGTCCACCTATGTCTTCTAGATCGGATTTTGTTATTACTAGGAAGAAACTAATACATAATAGCATTGATGAGTCAAAGAAACCATCTTTAAAACCATCACCTAAAAGCGGTATAGGTTATGTCAAAACCGAGTCTAGATCAAAAACACCTCCACCTAGAAGAAACATCTCTTCTCAACCAAGATACAACACACCTCAATCTAGGAGAAACTCTAGACAACCAATTCATCAAAAAACTTCACCCTAATAATTAGGAACATCACCAACAAAATCAAGGAAATCGTACAAAAAGGAACTTGTATCCCAATTCATAATCCCAACATCAATTTCAACAAATGCAAGGGTATGTACAACAATAACAATTTTGGACCCATGAGATTTAGTGACAAAACTCTTGTGGGGGATCCAAATCAATGAATCAAAAGTACAGCTTTGGTACGCCATCAAAGTGCCCTAGACCGATGATTATCCCATCATCGATTCACCCCTCACTATGGTGCACCACACCACAGGACCCCACCCCGCGATTATTTCACTAACACACCAAGCATCGCCGGATTGTGTAACTTTTATTATGTGGAAGAAGACCAAAAAACTTCAAGAACATAGCAAAGGAACAATCTCAAATGACTCCATCGATACTATCGACAATGTAGACCACGTAGATAACTTACTTTTAAACATACTTAGTGTCGGTCAGAATTTGAGACAATAAGTGTACAAGTCCTTATTCACGGAAGAAGGTAGTAAAATAAATATAAAAGAAGGGTAAAAACCATAGGAAACGGGATTAGGATAAATGGTTTATACGTAATGAAATTAGGAAATAAGTTCGCAAGAACAAATTATGTCTCTCTCGCCACGAGTAAGTGGATAAATCTACCTTATGGGCATAGAAACTTGGTCAGCAAATTATGCGTTTAATTCAATCCTTGTCATCTAAAGAATTAGTTAGAAACTTACCTAAGCTAAAATATGATAAACATTTTTGTGATGCTTGTAAAATTAGGAAGCAAGCTCATGCAAGTCATAAAGCTAAAAATATAGTTTCTCTCCACTAAAAGATTATTAGAATTATTACATATTATTACTTGGACCCATCGCAATTAAAAGCTATGGAGGTCAATTTATACACCTTATAGTATTAGATGATTATTCTCAGGTATCGCATGACTAATGATTTCTAAAGACTAAAAAAGTGGGTTGCGCTAACACACAGACTATAACTAAATCAGCCTTATATGAGAACATGTTGTGTATAATATTACTTAACGGACAAAATTACCAAACCCCAATTTATTTCTATACTATTTTAACGGATCATGTCGGGAATTTGATAACTTAATTACAAGTTCGAGCTTATAGTGATGCACTACGCCATTACTCATAACTTCTCAGCATCAACATTACTCCACAATCAAAATAGGGTAGTAGAAAAGAAAGAATAGACCTTAACAATAGTGATGTTCTAGTACTAAGGCTTAAATGAACAATCCCTTTCCACAAAAATTTTTGGTGTAATGTCGTTGATACGTCAACCTATATACTAAATAGAATATTAATTCGACCAATACAAGGAAAAATCCCTTATGAAATATTTAGAAGTAGGAAACCTTCTTTAGAATATTTTAAATTATTTGGATCAAGTGCTTCATTATGTAATACTAAAGAAATCAACCAAGTTTGACCCAAAGTCATACGAAGGTGTTTTTCTAGGATATTCTCAAAATAGTAAAGCTTATGTAGTATTAAATAAACATACAATGAAATGATCGAAGTAATCACTCAACATGACATTTCGATGAAAGTCCTCCTCCCTACATCCAAATTATCACCATTGGTTGATGATGATGTTTGTGAAGAAGAAGCCATTATAAAGAATAGCTAAAAATAGTAAATACATAATTAACGAAGAAATGAGTGAGTCGATAAGAAGTTTGAGCGAAATCATTAACATTAAAAGGAGTCAAAAATCATCCATTAGATCAAGTCATAGGAAATCTTAATCAAAGAACCTTAAGATCTCAAGCCCAAAATCATTAGTAAATATTTTTTTTTGTTTTTATATCTACAATAGAACCCAAAAAATGTCACTTAAGGCATTAAAAGAAATGAAGAGGTTGTGTTTATAGCTATGCAAGAATAAATTAAATCAATATGTAGCTAATGATGTTTAGTAATTAGTCCCTATACCGTTTAGGGTACAATCCGGCCATAGGAACAAAATGGTCTTTAAGAATTTAAATTATATGAAAATGGTATAGATCTAGAAATAAGGCTAGATTATTATCACAATGATATAATCAACAAGAAGTATAAATATGATGACAATGTAGCTCCGGTATATCTAATTAGAGTCGATTAGAGATACATCTTGTATCTTAGCTATTGTATAATGCAAATGATTTTAAATTATATCAATGATGTAAAAGGTGGGGGGGTTGCCAAAAACACCCATTTATAAAACACCCCCCCTCTTCTCGTGGTTTACATGCTCAACCTCCAGAGAATTCATTGATTTTCACCAAACCAAACAATGTAATCGCATTATTCACACCTCCCCATAAAAGGATTTTTATGTTCTTAAGCAAGCTCCCCAAGCATGGTAAGGATCTCCTACAAAGCATTTTTGAATACGACCACGCGAAATCCTTGTAATGGACTATCAAAACACTTATAACAAAGTAAAACCACAAAGTACATCTAAACATTGTATCAAAAAAATGTCGCCGACATTATATTTGTTCAACGAGTCAAAACTTGGTGTGAAGATTAATGCAAAAATCAAGCACCTGACGAGTTAGAGATGAGTATGATGGGGGTAGTATAAACGTCTCTTGGTTCTTTAATATCACACAATGGAAGGACGCAATATTATTCAATCAATCCAAGAACATAAAGTAATCTGTTAAAGAAGTACGGTTGGAAGATTCCCAACCAACCAAGACGCCGATATCAATGGAGATCAAGCTCACTAAGGACGATGAAGCCGACTCTGTGGATAGCTCTAAATATCAAGGTATGATTGGTAGCTTACTTTATTTAACTGCAAGTAGGCCCGATATTATGTTTAGTGTTTGCTTATGTGCTTGTTTCCAAGAAAATCCTAAGACTACCCATTTAGAAGTCCGTTACTCGTATATTTAAGGTATAAAGAGAGAACACGGATCACAGTAACTATTATGAGATCCTAAAGGAACCGGAATAAAAACTGTAGTTTATGCCGAATCCGACCACGCGAGCGATTACGTTGATCACAAAAGCACTGGTGGTATTTGCACGTTCATGGGATGTTGTTTAACATCTTGGTTCGCTAAGAAATAAACGGCCCTTGCTATCTCCACGACCGAATCCGAATACGTCTCTACCAGAAAGTCATGTCAACAAGCACTATGGATGAAACAAGCTCTCATCGACTACAACATACGTCTCGATGACATTCTAATCATGTGCGACAATAAAGGCGCTATCGACTTAAGTAAAAAACCCGTACAACACTCTAGAACTAAACATATAGAAATCCGTCACCACTTTCTACGCGATAACATCTAAAAGGGCAATATCTCTATCGAGAAAGTTGCATCCGAAGATAATATAGCCGATATATTTACTAAGCCTTTAAAACGTGAAGTATTTAATTATTTAAGATTAGGATTAGGAATGATGAAACTTATCATGGATAGTGATCCTTCATCATCCCAAAAATAATTGTAAGCGGAAACTCTAATGAAGTAATTATTCATTATTCAAAAGATTCTAATTCTCATTACTAGTTCCAATTACAAAACTTTCGATCATGAACATAATCGAGATTAGAATTTTACTAGATAAAGAAAATATCAATAACATGACCATAGATATTTTCAAAGTCTACTTGTATGGTCAATACATAAAATCGATTGAAAAAACCGAAAAGGACAATCATCGAATTGCAACTCACACGTGTGTTGACGATATTTTGTTGAGTCTAAATGTTCATAAATGATTGTGTTATTAGTAATGGTCAAACTTATGCTAAAAGATAACACACTCCTAGTAAGATAGACTACGTTGAAATTCCATTAGGAAATTCATGACAAGTTACACGGTTCACTCAAAACTTGGACGTCGACTCTGAAAATTATATCACATACTCCTAATAGTAAGTGTAACACACTCCAATTGCTAAAAACATAACACCATATCTCAATTCTCTCAAAAATCAACTCTGTCTGTATTTTTGGAGACCTGCGGACCACGGATCCACCATATGGAGATTCGTTTGTTATTTAGGTGGATCTGTGAGTCAACAGGAGACCCTACTTTTAAATAGTTGGACCACTTGCCTTCTTCTCCAATAATACATCAACACTTACCTCTCATATCACCCAAGATTGAGCATTACCACCAACATCATTTCAAGCTATAATTAAGATAGATCCATACATTTCATGATATCTACAATCATAATTGTAAGTTTTTCTTTTCTAAATCTTTATTTTGAAACATCTATTTTTATTTCCATAAAAGGAAAAAGATTTGAAACAATAAGATCAACTAATCCTTCTATACTTAAGATGCACATTTAATGTGTATCACTAAAAGTTAATTTTCGCCTAAGACCCCAAGTTATGAGCTTTAAACAAAAACTCACAATTGGGATTTTTTTACCATCTACCTACATAGCTAATACAAATCAAAAACGATTATTCTCTCATACATGAGCCCTCAAGATTTACAATTAATGTATTATCTTGACTCATATGACTTACGAGATAAAGCAAATTGAACATGTGCGTATAACAACATCATATACATGAATCACATACATATATCATAACTCATCTTAAACATATTTATCTATATTCTAATTATAAATTTACTAGGTTCAATTATTCTTGAAATGATGAAACCCGACTACAAAAGAACCAAAGCATACATACCAAAAATCCATCACAAAAGGTCCACTCCAAACAATGCCAAAAACTCTTTTAAAACCCTTCGAAATCACTTCCTTCATGAAGGAATACACATTGAATCCTCCTTCACCTTTGGCAACTACATCGTTGATCAATTCAAATCCATTCAATTTGATTCTTTCCTCACCTTAAATGGTCATATTTGTCTGTTCATCATCGAATTCTATCACAAATTTCAACTAATCTGGAATGTGCATGATATGTCTCTCTCGATTGGTTTCACCATTCGAGACAAGGATTTCATTATGTCACTAAAAAAATTTGGTCAAGGCCTTCAAATTCCATACAAAGTAACATGTGTCTTCTCAAAAGAATGCTTATTAGAACTTTTAAACACAACTCGTGAAAAGCATGTCTCTTATCAAACTAATCTTCCAAACATTAGAGATGTCATTCAAAACATTTGTATTCCATCAAGTCATCAAGTTATAGAGGTAATCTATACACCTTAGTTGTAGTAGATGATTATTCTAGGTATACATGGACTAGATTTCTAAAGACTAAAAATGAAGCCTTTGAGAAGTTTGAAATATTGAGTAGGAAAATTCAAAACCAACTAGGTAGTTATATAATAGCAATTACAACGGACCCTGGTCGGAAATTTGATAATGAAGTACAATTCGGAGCTTATTGTGATGCACAAGGCATTACTCATAACTTCTCGGCTCCACATACTCCACAATCAAATAGGGTAGTAGAAAGAAAGAATACCAAAATAATAAATACTAATAACGAAGAAGATGAGTCGATAGAAGTTGACGAAATTATTAACATTAAAGAGTTCAAGAATCATCCACTAGATCAAGTCATAAGAAATCTTAATCAAAGAACCTTAAGATCTCAAGCCCAAAATCATAGTAATTTCTTTTGTTTTATATCTACAATAGAACCTACAAATGTCAATGAAGCATTAAAAGATAAAAGTTGGGTTGTAGCTATGCAAGAAGAACGAAATCAATTTGTAGCTAATGATGTTTAGGAATTAGTCCCTTTACCTATAAGTCAATCCGCCATAGGAACAAAATAGGTCTTTAGAAATAAATTAGATGAAAACGATATAGTATCTAGAAATAAGGCTAGATTGGTAGCACAAGGATATAATCAACAAGAATGTATAGCTTATGATGAAACATATGCTTCGGTAGCTAGATTAGAGTCGATTAGAATACTTCTTGTTATTGCTTGTGCAAATGATTTTAAATTATATCAAACGGATGTAAAAAGTGCTTTTCTAAATGGTTTTATAAACGAAGAGGTTTACGTTGCTCAACCTCCGGGGTTCATTGATTTTCAAAAACCAAACTATGTTTATAAACTTAAAAAGGCTTTGTATGGTCTTAAGCAAGCTCTCAAAGCTTGGTATGATAGACTAAAAGCATTTTTGATAAAACACGAGTATTCAATGGGAATGGTCGATAATACACTTTTTACTAAAAAATCAAAATCACATCTTATCATTGTTCAAATATATGTCGACGACATTATTTTTAGTTCTACAAGTCAAAACTTGTGTGATGATTTTGCAAAAATCAAGCACGACGAGTTTAAGATGAGTATGATGGGGGAGTTGAACTTCTTCTTGGGTCTTTAAATCAAACAAATGGAAGACGGAATATTTTTCAATCAATCCATGTACATCAAGGAGATGATAATGAAGTTTGGGTTGGAAGATTCCAAACCAACCAAGACACCGATGTCAATGGAGATCAAGCTCACTAAGGATGATGAAGCCGACTCCGTAGATAGCTCTAAATATTGAGGTATGATTGGTAGTTTACTTTATTTAACTGCAAGTAGGCCCGATATTATGTTTAGTGTTTGCTTATATGCTCGTTTCCAAGAAAATCCTAAGACTACCCATTTAGAAGCCGTTAAGCGTATATTTAGGTATATTAGAGGAACTAGTCACTTAGGATTATGGTATCCGAAAGGAACCGGAATAGAAACCATAGTCTATGCCGACTCCGACCACGCAGGCGATTACGTTGATCGCAAAAGCACTAGTGGGGTTTTACGTTCATGGGATGTTGTTTAACATCTTGGTTCACTAAGAAACAAACATCCCTTTCTATCTCCACGACCGAAGCCGAATGCGTCTCCGCCAGAAAGGCATGTCAACAAGCACTATGGATGAAACAAGCTCTCAACGACTACGGCATACGCCTCAACGACGTTCTGATTATGTGCGACAATAAAGGGCTCTATCGACTTAAGTAAAAACCCCATACAACACTCTAGAACTAAACATATAGAAATCCGTCACCACTTTCTACGCGATAACGTCCAAAAAGGCAATATCTCTATCGAGAAAGTTGCATCCGAAGATAATATAGCCGATATATTTACTAAACCTTTAAAACGTGAAGTATTTAATTATTTAAGATTAGGATTAGGAATGATGGAACTTATCATGGATAGTGATCCTTCATCATCCCAAAAATAATCGTAAGCGGAAACTCTAATGAAGTAATTATTCATTATTCAAAAGATGATAATTCTCATTACTAGTTCCAATTACAAAACTTCCGATCATGAACATAATCGAGATTAGAATTTTACTAGATAAAGAAAATATCAATAACATGACCATAGATATTTTCAAAGTCTACATGTATGGTCAATACATGAAATTACGAAATCGATTGAAAAAGACGAAAAGGACAATCATCGAATTGCAACTCACACTTGTGTTGACGATGTTTTGTTAAGTCTAAATGTTCATAAATGATTGTGTTATTAGTAATGGTCAAAACTTATGCTAAAAGATAACACACTCCTAGTAGGATCGACTACGTTGAAATTCCATCGGGAAATTCACGACAAGTTGCACGGTTCACTCAAAACTTGGACGTCGACTCCGAAAATTATATCACATACTCCTAATAGTAAGTATAACACACTCCAATTGCTAAAAACATAACACCATATCTCAATTTGCTCAAAAATCAACTCTGTCCGTATTTTTGGAGACCTGCGGACCACGGATCCACCATATGGAGATCCGTGCGTTATTTAGGTGGATCCGTGAGTCAACAGGATACCTTACTTTTAAATTGTTGGACCACTTGCCTTCTCCTCCAATAATACACCAACACCTACCTCTCATATCACCCAAGATTGAGCATTCCCGCCAACATCATTTCAAGCTATAATTAAGATAGATCCATACATTTCAAGATATCTACAATCATAATTGTAAGTTTTTCTTTTCTAAATCTTTATTTTGAAACACTTAATTTTATTTCCATAAAAGGAAAAAGGCTTGAAACAATAGATCAATTAATCCTTCCATACTTGGAATGCACATTTAATGTGTTTCGCCAAAAGTTAATTTTTCGCTAAAAACCCCAAGTTATGTGTTTTTAACAAAAACTCACAATTGGGAATTTTTCTAAACAAGTGATATCTATCTACATAGTTAATACAAATCAAAAACGATTATTCTCTCATGAATGAACCCTCAAGATTTACAATTAATGAATTATCTTGTCTCATTTGTCTTATGAGATAAAGCAAAATGAACATGTGCATTTGACTACATCATGTACATGAATCACATACATATATCATAACTTATCTTCAATATATTTATCTATATTCTAATTATAAATTTACTAGGTTCAATTATGCTTGGAATGATGAAACCCGACTACAAAAGAACCAAAGCCTACATACCAAAAATCCATCACCAAAGGTCCACTCCAAACAATGCCAAAAGCTCTTTTAAAACCCTTCGAAATCGCTTCATTCATGAAGGAAGACACATTGAATCCTCCTTCACCTTTGGCAACGACATCGTCAATCAATTCAAATCCATTCAATTTGATTGTCTCCTCACTTTAAACAGTCATATTTGTCCTCGTTTCATCATCGAATTCTATCGCAATTTCCAATTAATTCGCAATGTGCGTAATATGTCTCTTTCAATTGGATTCACCATTCGAGACAAAGATTTCATAGTGTCACTTGAAAATTTTGGTCAAGTCCTTTAAATTCTATACAAAGGAACATGTATCTTCTCAAAGGAATGTTCATTAGAACTTTTGAACACTACTAGTGAAAAACATGTCTCTTATCAAACTAACCTTTCAAACATTAGAGACGTCATTCAAAACATTTGCTTTCCATCAAGTCATCAAAATTGCTCAAATCCTACCATTATCCTCCGAGATAATCTTCCTCCCAACATTAAGGACTGAGAACTCGTCATTCATGAGAATGTAATTTGCGTCGACACTCACAAAAGCTCCATAGATGCATGCTCTGCCATCATGCTCTATCATCTCAAAAACTCTCAAAACTTTAACCTTGCCTACTTTATTGCTCATAAAATTAAGAGTGTTAAAAATAGAGTCGATTGTCCTCTTCCATATGGTTTACTCATTACTCGCCTTTACCGATTCGTTTTTGCTAAACATCCTAAACTCTTTCGTCCTCATCATACACTACAATTTGTTTTGCACTATCGAACGATGAGTTCCATCAATAGGAAGAATGAGAGAAAGAGGAATAAGAGTGAAGAAGTTAAGATTGACATACCTTACTCTCCATCGTCGGTGGAAAACTCAAACCAATCGTCTCCTTTGTTAGGATATTGGTTATCCGTAGATCAACTTTAGATTAGAAGTATCTCTAAGAATCATGAATTACCATCTGAAGAATACTATCTTAATATTTGCTTGTAGTATCTTTGCACTAGACTATGCTATTTGGGTAAACTATATACTTATGAATGCTATGCATGCTTGATCTAAGATACTAAAACTATGCACTTATTTATCGTGATATATCGTATGATATTATAACATAATGATATTTGAATGATAATTTGTTTTGAAATTTTGGAAGAAAAAGCGAAGTTCTGGTCATTTTTGTTGACAAATGCGATCCACGGATCCACCAAAAGGTAGATCCGTACGTTGTTATGGTGGATCAGTGACTCCTCTGGCAAGATGCCGAAAATTTGAATTTTCTTTATTTTTCACTTTTTCTACTTTATCTTATAAACATGCTATATGATACTATGTGGATCTTAAACCTTAGGATAAAATACCTCCTCCATATAATCCAAGAACCTGCATGCCAAAGCATACACTCTATGTCTTTTATAAGACACACTTTTACAACTTTAATACTCAAAAATGAAATGACCACTTCCTCAAATGATTCCACACCTACAATCAAAAGGAAAATCATCCAAGAACATCTCTCAAAACTTAAATCAAATTGATCCACATATCACTCCACCCGAAGTCTTAGAATAAAGACAAGCTCATTTTCACCTCATGACATGTCAATGTTGTAGTAACTCCCAACGTGAAATTGGATTACTATTACATGAAATGCATCTCATGTTCGAATACATTCAAGAACACACTCCACAAAACGACACACCCTCTTTCCACAACAAGTTTGATCATTTAATCCCAATCACCAATCATAATCCTCATCTACACATATGTAGATGTTGTACCAACAAAGTCAATCACCTTCAAAGCCTACAAGAAGGTGTTCATTTCATTTGCTCCTACATCCAACATCATCTTGGATCTTCAAACCCACCATACCTTCCGCACTAAAGCCACTCTTATGATACCCCAAACCCTTTGGATTATAAGGAAGACAAGATCTTATCCCAAGATTAGGATTTTTAGTTGCTTTATCTTCTTTTCAACTTTAACTCTCTTGCCTTATGGCTTTAATGCCAAATTTTATATGTTATCCCTTATAATGGATTTAACATTATTTTCATTTGTTGTGTTAACAATGGATGTTCATTGTGTAAAATGTATATGTGTGCATTTTTAATTGTCATATATATATTTGCTTGCCTACTAACTTTGTTTTGTAGCAACGCATCCATAGCTCGATTACTTGGTGCCCCAAGCAAGGGGGAGCACTTGCATCTAGTCTTTATTTTTTTTACTTTGCATTCGTTACCAAGTCACTTAGCATTCGTCAAAACAAGACATGCAAGGAAGGCCTCTACAACACTTTTTGCTTCGACAAAAAGGGGGAGAAGAAATGTAAACTCGTCCACTAAATACTTATTAAGTAACTTTTAAATAAGCATGAGTTTATATTTTGTCATCATAAAAAGGGGAAGATTGTTAATACAAATATTCACGCAAAAACGATATTTATATTTAATGATCTTCATGTTTTGATAATAACAAATATAATGTCATAATACGTAAAAGTTTAGGTAAACAAGTTATTTAGTCGAAAGTTTACTTGACGCCGACAAATCACTTAAGGTATGAATATGGCATTATTAAACATAGTTAATGATCAAAGAAAAATATTATCATTTGCATAAACCTTTTCTAATCAAATGATTTAAGTTAACACATGATTAATTATTAGCTAGTTATATTAATAATGTAAGACAAAATTAGATTAATCATAAGTGGAAACAATCTTTCCAAATCTTCCCAAATCTAAAAAAAATTCTTATTGGTGATAAGAAATATTTTGTTCTAGAAGAATCTATTAAACTAGTTTTAATAAGTACAAAACAATATTTTGTATAGATTTGGGGTTAATCATAAAATGACAAAATGCTGTCCCAGCTCCTCGGATGGATCCACCATAACATGGCACGGATCCAGGCGTTGGTGGATCCGTGGTTCGCATCGTCCAGCTGTTGGGACAACATTTGAATTTCAAAG
Organism: Tanacetum coccineum; assembly: GCA_026074375.1. Taxonomy (NCBI): domain Eukaryota; kingdom Viridiplantae; phylum Streptophyta; class Magnoliopsida; order Asterales; family Asteraceae; genus Tanacetum; species Tanacetum coccineum. Next base: position 25,007 of record BQNB010056860.1, read on the forward strand.
GTTTGCCTATAAATAGCAACCTTAAGTCTTTATTTTAGACAACTCTTGTAAAATATTTTTCACATACATCTTTTATCTTTTATATTCTTTGATCATTATACTTGTTAATCCATTACGAGTGATCAACTCATTCCACTCTTTAGTGAAGAACACTCAAGAAGACGTCAAGCTTCAAGTGTTAATAGTTTAGTTATGTCATCACATTTGTGATAATCATTCATCTTGTATATCTTGTGTTGTGTGTTGTGTGTATCATATGTGTATGATAGGTTAGTATTTAGGCCACAAAATACATAGTGTGTTAGATTGGTTCTATCTCAAAGTAGAACTCGGTATTTAGGTTAGTACCTGAAAAAGTATAAGCGGTGTGTACGGGTTTCTCCGCCTAAAGAGAGCTTGTTGACATAGTGAAGATAACTCTCAAGTTGGGTACTTGAGGAGTAGAGTAAGGCGAAGAGGAGCTTCGTAGCCGAACCACTATAAATCATTGTGTCATCGGTTTAATCTTTTTTATCTTTACTTGTTTATATTTCGTAGATTAGTTACTTACTTATTGCATCGCTATCATATACACTTGTGTATATCTCTTGAGTTCACATAAGTCGACAATCTAAGTTTTAATTTTAAAACGGTAAAAACTATTCAACCCTCCTTCTAGTTTCCACACTCGCCAAGATGCACATAGTCCAAATATTAATCGAATCCGCTTAGGATGCTCACATGTCATCATCACATATTTTGAAAAATGGTGTAGTTTTACCGAAAATGAATAAGTTAAAAGAGTCATACCTCAGCGCAGCCAAAATAAGACATCGTAACGTTCATCAAACATACTTCATAACAAATTAAGTCATCCAAAAAAAAAAAATAACGTCGCAAACTCCGATCCACATCGCCACAATCCAAACCCAAGGACAATGGACAACGACAGAACTAATCGAAAATGAATAAAAATAAAAAAAAAATAATAACAAGAAAAAAATAAGAAAAAAAGAAAAAATAATAAAAATAAAAAAAAACACAAAAAAAATAAAAAACAAAAGAAAGAAAAACTCAGGCGTCATCGAAGATAAAAGTAGTGTCTGTACACATTAAGCAACAAAAGTTACAGATATTAGACCATTGTAGAAATACTCACGTAGTGCAATAAAAAAAGAAAAAAAAGCAGAATTTGACAGTTGTAGCTTTTACTAACTGTGGTTTCCAAAATTTCTAACTAATATATAAAAAAGAAGAATAAAAAAAAAAATGAAAAAACAAAAAAAAAAAGAAAAAAAAAATCAACGCAACAACATAAAAAACAATGCTAGGAACACAGCGTGAACCCACCTTAAATTTTAAAAAACATTTCATCAAAAGCACACATAAAAAATTATTATAAACCCAAAACCCATTTGCATATATTTATTATAAAAAAAAAAAATAAAAAGAAAAAAGAAAAGCCCGAACATCAGTCAACAGCATTATTATATTATCAAACCACGATCCGATCTATAACGTTCTCAAAAAACATAAAAAAAAAAAAAAAAATGAAAAAAAAAAAAAAAATAAAAAAAAAAAAAAAAAAAAAAAAAAAAAAAAAGAAAAAAAAAAAATTAGAAAAAAAAAAAAAATAAGATAAAAAAAAAAATAAAAAAAAAATAAAAAAAAAAAAAAAAAAAAAATAAAAAGAAAAAAAAAAAAAAAAGATAGACTCTCCTAACAAAAGAGACAAGTACATAAGTTGAAAGCAACAACACTCTTATATACTCCAGAAATGCATCACACAAAAGATCATGAGATCAATATTGCAACACTGTTAACTTGCATTCTCCTGATCACAATATTAATCACCAAATGACCAAAAAAAAAAAAAAAAAACACAATAAACTACTAAGACCGGTAAAACGGCACACCCATCAACGACACACGCTATCCATAAATGGGTGGGCAACGAAAGAGATAATGAATCACACCACAAATTGATACAAAAAAACCCAGATGGCCATGGGTTTTAAAACTTCATTTATATACACAAAAAAGTACGATTAATAACCCGCAAGTAAAGATATGGGTCAACCCGCGTTGGCTGCAAATCGAGTGACTTGCGACGCCAAGACACGCCTTACAATAATGCTATTAACCAAAATAGCTTGTAAGAATCCTGAGCCAGGAATCCGCGGCTAAAGAGAATGGTAACCTCGACTCTTTAATTTTAACGACATGTTAAAAAATCTACCATTAACAACAACAACAATAACAATGTTAATCGGCTAAGTGTTTGACTCTATCGTCACATTCTCTTAAAGTATATAAACAGGTAAAACCAAGTTTACACCAATTTATCACACCCAAAACAACAACACTTTCAGCAACCGTTAACACGATCCAACTTTTATCACACATAGAAACCCCAAGAATCACAAAAAACAGAAACCACAATACCCTAACCCCAGTAACCGTAATAAAAAGAATCATTCAATTTAAATAGAAATTAAAAACTTACTATAACCCCATGAGTAAACAATATCATTCAAGAGCCAAACCACAACAATTGTGACAACCCCACAACAAAATCAGCGTATGCAATCATATCACTGAAAAAGCAAACCCCAACACTCGTCACAACCCCACAACAAATTCAACATTATGATTATGTGGTGATAGATCTGAATATGTTAGAAAGAGAGAGACGAGATAAGATAATGAGATGAGATGAGATAGATCTGAATATGTTAGAAAGAGAGAGATGAGATGAGATGATGAGATGAGACAAATGTCACATTCTTTTATGGAATGTGAGAGTTGTTGCTCTCAACTTGGGCTGCCTTTTCTTAGGGAGAGACACGTATAAGATCGGATCGGGTTTATAATAAAAAATGCTGGATCAGTTCGGGTTTATAATAAAATATGCTGGATCGGTTCGGGTTTATAATAAAATATGCAAATGGGTTTGGGTTTATAATAAAATATACAAATGGGTATCCTTGAAAGAAGACACAGAAATCCAAAATGAATACTATCTATACTCGAGATTTTATGGAAATGGTGTGATGCTACCATGAAGATCGAAAATAGAATCAATTGCTATAATGAATTTTATATGTTTTTACTACAGCCAATGTAACAAGACTTTTTTTGTGTTCCCATAGACATTGAAATTGAAAGCATTAAGTTAATATCACCGATCTGATCTTCAAAATTTGCGATTTTACAATACTGCAAAACAAAAATGATTTGTATCCTACATAGGATCTTTGCCGGCTTAAGATCTTATAAGATCCCGATCTTGACTATATGATCTTGAAACTATCTATCCGAAAAAATTAAAATACTTTTTCACTAACCACCAAACAAAAACAAACTATAACATTATGTATTGTGTTTCATAGAATAAAAAAAATATGTTAATCTTCTTAAAGTGTTCATAATCATAATTTGAAACAACAAATTTTTGAAACATTAATATAGTTTTGTATTTATGATATATAATAATTTGTAAATTTGTATAATATTGCAAAGACTATTAAGGAAATGAATGATATTATAGTAGGATCTTAAGATCCTGATATGATTTTATGATCTCGATCTCGCTAAAACAAAATTAATCATGAGTAAGATCTCAATCTTGAAAAACCTTGCTTGGAAATCATTGGTTAGGGTAGAGGTGCAAACCGGAACCGGTTTTTTTTAAAACCGGTCCAAAAAACCGGAACCGGTTTTTATTTAACCGAACCGGTTAGACCGGTTTTCGGGTTTAATAAGCGACCGGTTTTTTACCGGTTCTAAACCCGGTTTTATCCGGTTTTTTAAAATAACCGGTTTTTTATTTTTTTATTTCAATTTTTTTTATATCCGTTTAAAAAAAACCGGTTTTAACCGGTTAAAAAAACCGGTCAACACTAGCCGTTATATACTTTTTTTTAAAAACCCGGTTTTAACCGGTTTTTTCCGGTTTTTTTAAAAAAAATTCAAACGGTCATATGGCTTTATAGCCGTTTTTTTGTTTTTTTTTATTTTTTTGATGATTTTAAGCCATGGATTGGTAGTATAAATACATGTAATGAGTTGGGGTTGAAAACACATCAAAAACACTCACTAATCTCTCTTTAATCTCTCTAATTTCTCTAATCCCTCTATAATGGAAAACTCACAATCACAACAAGCTTCCACTAATCCCTCCGTTTCTACTAGCCATGTACGAAAAGTTTACACAAATGATGATGTTGTGCAAATTAGACCAACTACGAGAAAAGGAGATGTTTGGTCTAATTACGATTTGTGTGTTATGATTGATGGGGTGGAAAAGGCGCGTTGCAAGAAATGTTCGAAATTTTATAACCCCACGTCTAACACTACACTAAGGACTCATAAGAGCGGTTGTAGTGCGGTTAGCCAAAATGATACGTCACAAGGTACTATTGGTGCGGATGGTCAAGTTTTTATATTTGATAATGATGCGGTTCGACTTGATTTTACGAAGTTTGTCATTCAACAAGCGCTTCCATTCAACCACTTCGACAACGTCAAGCTTACGGAGATCATCAAAAGGAGGCTACAACCGCGGTATCAACATGTAAGTCGTACTACTCTTAGAAGTGATGCTTTTAAATTATGGGAAACGGCTAAAAAAGATATTATTGATGGTTTTCGTGATTATAAATATGGTGTTTCTATAACTACGGATACTTGGACCGCACCACATGGTACGACAAATTCTTATTTAGCCGTTACGGCTCATTGGTTTAATCCCGAATCTTGGTTATTAATGAAACGGACAATTGCTTTTAAACTATTTGGTTATCCTCATACGGGATCTAATTTAAGAAAAATTTTACATGACACTTTAATTGAATATAATTTAGATATACTTGTTCAGAATGTCTGTACAGAAGGACTATTGATGGCTAGAATAGGAAATGTGGTTAAGTTAAGGTTCATGACCTGTCTTTTATAACCAAGGCGTTGATGACTAATCTTTATCACCCCCATTTTTACTAATATAGCACGGAAGCTAATCTGGGGTATTACTTTCATGGATTACAACATTCAAAATCATAGGAAACGACCCCAAAGAGACGGTTTATTCAAATAGATATGTTGATCACTCCTTCAAATCATAGTTTTAACAAAGGTAGGTCCCAACATCAGTTTTTATACAGATGTGAATGATAACATGTTTTAGCCATCTTATGTCCGATAGCAACTCCATCTAAAAGTTGCTCAATTACCTGAGATAAACAGCATAGAAAGGGTCAACCCACAAAGGTTGAGTGAAATACATAGGATTTGAAATGTAATAGTTTGAATACACGTTTAAAGTGGAAAAATACTGAATTGCAGGGACAATCATCATGGGGAACATATTTATACATCTAAGCTCATGACATCAATGACATTAACAGGGAAATCACCTGAGTAGTGATGATTGGATGATAAGGACAGTATGTCCCCGTGAAAAGGTAAACTGCCAAAGTTACCTATAGGACAAATTATAGTGCGTTTGGCTACCCCAAGCATGGGTTAAAACCAACGTGAGCCCAGTCACCCCCAAACGATTCTATTTCGACAATAGTACGTGTTCACAGTTGCAAATGCAAGAGTAATTAATGATTCATGGATATGTAAATAATGCAACAGAAAGCAACTTAGGGAATAAATAGTCTGGGTACATTACATTTAGAAAAACACTTGCATTCATGGCCATATCACAGGTTTATAAAGTATTTAAAAGAATGAAATATGGGCTTATGATCCATTAAGCTTTGAAAAGTAATCCCACATTTTTATAAGATAAACAAGTAATGTAAAAGAGTTTGTAAAAAGCAGTGTAACCCCCTCGCGGGGTTTTTATAAAACATTCAAAAGGTTGTGAAAAGCGAGCTAATGAACTCACTAGTCTTTAAAAGTAATCGTGCTGTTATAAGATAAAAACGAGTATGTAAAAGAGTTTGTAACAAGCATGTATCCCCCTCGCGGGTTTATAAAACATTCAAAAGATTGAAAGCGAGGCTATGAACTCACCTGGTAGGTAGATGTAATAAATATTCTGAAATAAAAGCTGACGACCTTATCACAATCTTAACCGGGGAATGTTGATATAGTAAAATGATAGTAAATAGCCACGTCAAAAGCTACCTGATTAGAAAAGCAAATCCTTAGGAAGATTGTACTTTAAGAACTTAGGTTATAAAGAGTTATGAGGTTGATTGAAGAGTTTATGAATTATTGTAACAGCTCCGTTCGGGCCATCATAAGTTAGAAGTCATTATTCTATAAATGTTTGAGGAACGAGGGCCCTTTAAATCATAAACCCAACCTCGACTCAGTCAGACCGTAATATCGAATGGAATATCTTAATAAGAAGCTCCCTAGTATTTTGTGTACAATATAGCTTCAGGATGATCCGGTTTTACGCGTTTTTATGTCAATATCTAGAAATGTTACACGAGAAGAAAGACGGCGTAAAACCATCATCCAGAAGCTATATTGTACCACAAAACTAGGGAGCATACATATTAAGATATTCCAATCTCGATAATACACGTTCGAGCGCGTGATGATGGGTGTTTTATGATTTAAACAGTGCCCGCGCTCCGCAAACATTTATAGAGATGGACGTTGGAGCGAAACATATGATGGCCCGAACGGTGATACAATAAATCTATCTACTCTTCAATCAACACACACACACACATCTTAAACCAAAGATCTAAAGTACAATCTTCCTAAGACTTGACATAATTCTACTCCAGGTTGTGTGAAAGGCTATTTCCAACATTTTATCTATATTCAACATTCCCCGATTAAGGATGTGATAATGTCCGTCAGCTCTTCATTTCAGAATAATTGATGTACATCTACCTACAAGGTAGTTCAAGCCTCGCTTTTAAATCTTTTGAATGATTCATAAACCCGCGAGGGGTGAAACATGCTTTTTAACAAACTCTTTTACATGACTCGGGTTTATCTTATAACAATGTGATTACTTTTCAAAGACTTAGTGAGTTCATAGCCTCGCTTTTCAATCTTTTGAATGTTTTATAAACCCGCGAGGGGGATACATGCTTGTTACAAACTCTTTTACATACTTGAGAGAGCGCATCTTATAAAAACTGTGATAAACTTTCAAAGGCTTAATGAATTCATAACCCCATATTTCAATCTTTTGAATACTTTATAAACCTGTGATAAACCATGAATGCAAGTGTTTTCTAAATGTATGCTACCCAGATAAATTATTCCCTAAAGTAGCTTTCCAGTGCCATTATTTAGCATATATGACACACACATTAATTACTTGCATTGCGAGTGAACACAATATTGTGAATAGATCTATTGGGGGTGACGGCTCCCGTTGGTATACCCATGCTTGGGGTAGCCAAACGCATATTATTTGTCCTAAATAGGTAACCTTGGCAAGTTACCTTTTCCACGGGGACATCTGTCCCTAACCAATATCACTACGGTGATTTCCCTGTTAATGTATTGATGTCATGAGCTTAGATGTAATAAATAATGTTCCGGGGGGGGCGGGGGGGCATGTAATGATTGGTCTCTCCCCTGCAATACCAGTATTTTCACCTATAACTTGTTTCAACTATTACATGTTCCACACACACACGAGAGCACTCGTTTAGCGGGCTTTGGGGGTAGCGCGAGAGAGCGTTGGCATTGTTTATCTCAGGTAGTGAGCATCTTTAGCAGGAGTGGCATGACATGAAGAGAGGCTAAAACACATTTATCATTCACATTGTATAAAACTAGATTTTGAGTCACGCGTACCTTTGTAATACTCTGATTTGAAAGGAGTGATAACAATCTGTTGAATATAAACTTCCTCTTTTGTGTCTATATATATTCTACATACACACTATGACTGTATTATCTACACACACACAGTAATACACAGATTAGCTTCCGCTGCTATATTGTAAAAATGGGGGTGTTAAAGATTAGTATCAACGCCATGGTTATAAAGAACAAGGTCAAAACCTTAACTATAACCACATTTCCTTTCTAGCCATCAAAGTCCTCTGTACCACTACATTCTGGAACAAGTATGTAAATATACATATCTATTATACTATTACATAAATAACTGTATTTATATTTATGACGGGGTTGTTAACAGAACGATGTCTTCTCCCAACCGCTCAACTTCTGATATTGAGGATGCTTTTTCCTCTATGAATATTCTCAACTATACTTCGGTCTCATCGGATTATTTCCCAGTTTCATTGGGAAGCGGGAGAGAGGGAGGGCGGGGCGTGAGGGGGTTAAACTTCTTCGGAAAACTCTACAGATAATATAATCCCACCAGTATTCTCATCTTTCTACAATAATCCTTATTTAAAGGACGTACACGCATTTTATGCTAAAGAATTACCTATTTCATCACCAGATCCTATTACTCCACCAGCTATTTTGACTCTATCTCCGATATTACCACCATCACTACTATTTAATCCTCGATATTTCTTTATTCCTGAAGAACTATTACCACCTAAGAAGCGAATCCATTCCCCATCTTCTTCCTCAACTACGTTATCTAATTCATCCCGGAATCAAACCTGTGATTTGGTATCACCATCTTCCTCAGTTTATACTCCTACCCCACCTCAGATATTTGAAATAGGAAAATGTCCAATTAAGATGTATCTGAAACATCATGAGGGACAAATCGAAGATATTTTGAATTACTTAGATGAACTCTATCTTCACCACATCGAGAAAATGAAGGAAGGACGTATTGATAGAATGATCATACGAAGAAATAGTGACAAACTAAAGACCGAACTCAAGAAAATCCGTACTCAGATTATCAAACTTCAAAAGAAGCAGTTAGGGCAAAAGGATAAGATTGCCTTTGCTTACTATAGAATTTCCAATCTTGAACAAATCATTGAGAAAATCCAAGCTCATCACCAAACAGATCAGGAGGATCTTTAGGATGTCATCTACCGGCTCAGAATCAACAACTCATGAGAATAGTTTAATACTTTAACCTAGCCATGGGATGTATGGTATAAATAAAAAACGCTTGTATCAATCGGACTTGTACAGTAAGAAGGCAAGTTATTTATAAATGCAATCCCGTTTCGTATCTTATTGTTTCCAACTTATCGCTCCTTCATCATCATTTCCATAAATTGCATCATTATCTCTGTCTTCATGAACAAACCCAAACCCCTAAGTGCTTGAAAAATTTCAAAAATAAGCAATTCCTTTAAGCATTTTAAGCATCACATTTTCTTTTAAATATTACCTTTCTAAACTTGTGATGTCATTCTTACTATCATGTCTCTATGTTTATAGAAATGCCTCCTAAAAGGACGTCAACATCCAAAACACCAGCCATAACTTTAGATGCCATCCGGCAACTGATTGCTGAATATATTGCAGCCCTGTTAAGCAACAGACTGCTGCCATGGTAAGTGCTAGTAATCCTAACAGGAACACTAATCTTACTGGAACTCTTATAGTGAAAACAAGAAACTACAAAGAGTTTATCAACTGTCAACCTTTCTACTTTAATGGTACGGAAGGAGCAGTAGGACTTATTCGCTGGTTTAAACGAACCGAATCAGTATTCTCTCGAAGCAGATGTGCGTGATAAAATAAAGTAACAATTGCTACTGTAACTTTTTTAAACGATGAAGCCTGTCCTGGTAGAATGCATATGCACCGCAATGGGAATAGAGCAAGTCTAGATCAAAAACCTGGACTTAGTTAAAAAGGCTTTTTGACGAACAAGGTATTGTCCCTCGAACTGAGATCAAGAAAATGGAAGATGAATTTTATGGTCTGACTGTAAATGGAAGTGATCTCAAGACTTATATTAGAAGATTCCAGGAATTAGCCGTTTTATGCCCGAATATGGTACCAAACACCGAGAAACTTATGGAAGCTTTCATCGGGGGACTGCCGCAAAGCATTGAAGGAAACGTTACTGCTTCAAAACCTCAGACTCTGGAAGAAGCCACCAACATAGCTCACAGGCTAATGGACCAAATAATAAAGCGTAATTCTGTGCAAGAAACCAATGATCACAAACGAAAGTTTGATGATAGAAGGAACACCACCAACAACAACAACTATCCCAATAACAACAACTATTCCAATAATCGTGACAAAGACAACTACCCCAATGATCGCAACAATAATAACCACTCCAACAATCACATTAACAAAAATAACTACCCAGATAACCGTAACAATAACAACCGCAACAATGATCACCATCCACACAAATAGAAGACAGGAAATCTATCAATGCTAATGGAAACCGTGGATATAAGGACCCCGTCCCCCTTTGTAGGAATGGTACTCTACATAGAATTTCTACCCTAGAAACAACTCTCGAGGATATTCAAGTTTCATCAGAATCTTCATCAATCTGAAAACCTCAATCATCAAGCTACAATCTTTGTCGTTTATTGTTTTATTCTAGAATCCTACTACGAGATACGTAGCATAAGTATCAACTCTTTTAGAGTTTCATATGTAAAGTTATCCATGAAATAATAAAGTAATGATTCCATTACATCTTGTTATCTGATGATATCAAAATTCGGCATCGTTTATCAATTCTATTATGTTCAACTCTGAATACTCTCCTCATACCTTTGAAACATAAATTATCATCCTCGACTATATGGGCGTCAGTACAATTAACATCTCAATATTTTCTTACCTTTCATGATCATATCATTTTCTACACGTTACCGTTTCGATATTATGTCTTTATGCTTAGGTAAGACGATTTATGATCCTCTTATTAAAATGAATTAAGACACTTCTTCATTTGAATAAGGAAATTATAAATCTCCGAACTATAAATTTATAAATTCTCAGTTACAAGGAGTTGGACGCTTCTTTTTGTAAGTGATAAATTATAAATAAGTAGGCTTAAGTATATAACATACGTACAAACAAGTTTCTTTCGATCCGTTTGTACAAATAATTCCTTTTATTCACTTAATCATTATCATTATTTCCGTGTCCATCTCTTGAAGTCTTAAATTCTAAAAATTTCCGTTATATCTTGCAACGTAATAACAAGGAAACACACAAAAATCTATACAATGCCAAATGATTTCAATACCACTAGGTATGCAAATTTTGACAAAGACTTGTGATAGCATTCTTATTTGATGTTGACTTTTAAAGGTTAATGAATAACGATTCTTTACGATCACAGTAGCGCATCAGAAGCATGGTAGGCCCATAACCCACATGTTTCGTAAATCGAAGTATTCCATCCACCCAGGTTTAATCAAAATCTGGAGAAATTCTATTGGCTGTCATCAAGATGTGTGGTCTTGGAAATAAGTAGACGTGTGAAAGGAGGTAATTATAATTATGGTGCGCAACATAATTATAAATGCATCACACACGTGGACTTGTAACCTTGATTAGCCTAACCTAAATTCATGCCCAGTACCTACATCTATTCACTACAACTTTCAACTAAATCTCGGGACGAGATTTCTGTAAGGGGTGGAGACTATAACAACCTAAGAATTTTCATCAAATGCAAAACCTATTTTACTATTATCATAATTATACGGGGAAATTCTTCCGCTTTATTACATTACTTGCATTGTCAATATCTCATTATGCAAGGTAACTTGCATAACTAAAGTAGACAAGATCACGCAACCTACCTATGGCAATCCTGTCTTCATATATGTCAAGTAAACATCATAACATGTCAAGTCAATATCATCATATTCTTTTTACAAAGTACACTATTCCTATAATGTACCATTCACAACGTTATATCAAAACGGGCTTTAAACTGTTATCGTATACCTCTAAACCCTAAATTCCATGAAGGGTTAATATCTAAAGTGAATGTACAAGCTGCTAAAGCATATATATAGGTAATATAACATCTCATTTGAAATATAAACTCCCTCCAAGTTAAGTACAAGTTTTTAAAGCACAATGTATAAGTCATTAAGCATGACATCCAAAATAACCGTTTTACCTCCGTTTTCATTCCAGTTTCTTCACCACCACTCTTGTGCAAGCAATTACACTCAATATACAATGTGTAATCCCTAATTATTCCATTCATAAGCTTTCATACACATTTTTACACTCAAAACCCTAATTCAAAACTCAAAAACCCTAACCCGAGCTGAATACTATACTATGACCCGTTTCTTCGTCTTTATCCATTTTAAATCTCAACCAACACTCAAATAAGTTGTAATAACTTATTTTTCAATTATGTCAATCCTATTTTCATCATTATTTCATCATCTCATATCCTTTATACAAAAATTAAATCCGAGAAACCCTAAACGTACCTAACTGGATCATTCGACTCGTTTACTCATTTTGACCGTTTTAATCCCAAACAATCAACCAAGAACAATTTTAAACTCATAATATGATTTTACAATTCATTATCTATCTTCATTTTAGCAATAAACAAGAGATTGAAGTTTGAAAACCCTAAATAATCCCCAATGTACTCGAAACCTAGTTTCTTTCATTTTGACCCATTTTAACTCATCTTTTTGCAAACAAGCACCTCCATGATAAGCACCACACTATCCTAAGCTTCTTACATGCACCTCTCCTAAATATCTAATCCATTTCTTGGTATAAAAATGAGCCACATCACCTCTTTTCTTCTTTCTTTAGCCGCGGCTTCACATTGGGTAACCAACACATCAAAGCTACTTTCTAGCTTATACAACACATCCTCTAGCCTCTCCTCATCACCCTCTAGACCTCTTACAAGTCCTAACCTGATCACATAATGTTCCTTAGCCTCCAAGCTCATTTCGAGTATAAATAGGGGCATAAACCTCTCATTGTAACTCATCCCCTACTTCCTCCTCTATAACCCTTAATAGCAGCAATCCTTTGCTCTAAGAAGATCTTAATAGGTCATAAGAAGTCTCAAGAACAGAAGTGAAGCAAAAGAAACCAAGAAAAGAAGCCCGTGAGTTGTTATTCTAGGCGTACAAAGCTAAAAGTCCCGATTTCGACCCGTTTCTAAGCTATAAGCTCAAACACAGGTTCTGGATGTTCCACTTCTGCTCCTACACTCTTATAATGTTCATAGGATCCTAAATAAACTCTTGTTAAAGTTTCATAACTCAATTTATGCTCATTTTCTCTTTTGATCCAAAACCGTACACCCGAAACCCTAATTTTATGTTTTTCTTAAAACTAAATGTTATAATGGCTAAATGTTGTTATAATCTATCCTAACATACTTAATTAATGTTAATATAACTATTTTATTGATTATTGAAGGAATTTGATCTTAAAAACCGCGCGTTTACGTTTTGAAACCCTAATTTAACCCGTTTACGAATTGTTATTTTGAACTTTCGTTGAGTTAAACCTTCATATTTTAGCTTATATTAACAAGCTATAACCTGCTATGGCATTTTGGACTTGTTTTGCAAAAGTATTCCATGCAAGGGGTATATATCGTAACTTTCTGAAACTTATAACTAAAAGGA
>BQNB010056861.1:9553-38478 GCA_026074375.1 Tanacetum coccineum
ACAAAACCGGACTCGGAATGGAAAAGACTGTGAAAGACAAAGCCAAATCGAAGCCGAAAAGTCAATCAAGTCAAAAAGTCAACAGAAAAGTCAACTGGTCAAAGTCAAAGTCAACCCAAGTCAACCCCGAGGCCAAAAGTCAAAGAAATATAAGTTTAGGGACTGAAATTGTAAATCCCTAAACTTAGTTTTAAAGAAGAAAATAGGAGAAAAGAAGACAAGGGTGCAATCTGCCATTTCTGCAAAGTTACACTACAAGGGCCAAAGCTGGCAAGTCCATTAAACTTATACACCAAGGACGTGTGATGTAATCCCATTTATAACTCTTGGGGACTTAAACTGCCAAGTCCCCAAAGTTATTTAACCACAAGGACCATGGTTGCAAAGATGCCTATATCTTTGAGGGGCCGAGTTTGCCAAAACCTCAAATCCACACTCTGTTATAACCAAAACCACTTTTCCCGCCCTTTTTCCCCCCAACACAACTCACGGGTGTGTTAACCCGTTTTTACCCTGTAAACTTTCACCACCACCATGGGTAAACACCTTCCCCCTCCTCCACTACCATTCCCACCAAAAATCACACCTTTCCATGTTGGCAATCCTACTTTTCACATAAAAGTTGGCCGAATCAATGGCTGTGATTAATCCAAAGAAGCACAATGGCTATGGATGGCTTGGATTTACTCATTGAAGTCTCTCACAAAAGAAACACAAGAAGAAGAAGCTGAAGACATAGATATTAGTATAAATAGGGTCTTAGTGATAGTTGAAAAGTGTGTAGCTTATTTTTAGTTAATTACTTTTTAATTCAGTCAAATTTATGTTTGTTTTAGCTTATTTACAGCTTATTTCAAGTTCTTTGTACCCCTTTTAAACATTAATGAAGTGTTGAAATTTTTGAGAATTTATACCCGTTTTTAAGTCTCCATTGTCAAACAGCTTAAATCACTTTTATATATGTTAAACAAGCTCCTATAAGCTCTTATAGAAGCCTGATTAAGCTTATAAATCTTAAACTCTCCATAGTTTAAAGTTTTATAAGTTTTTGTTTGGAAAAATCAAGAATAAGCCATTTGGAAGATAAGCTAAACTTGGAAGAGCTTATTGGCTTATTCACTGGCTTATTTATAAGCCAGAGCTTGTAGCTGAAAGCCCTTGAGGGGTAACAAGGTCCTTGTAAAAGCTTGGACAAAAGTAAGTACATTTCTCTCTTTTAAAGTCTCAATTTCTAGATTTTCTTAGCTTATTATGTTTTAGCTCTTTAGAGTGCTTATTTCCAGCTTATATTGTTTCAATTAAGGTTGTTTCATGCTTATTTGTCTTTCCCTTTTAAAAATTGCAATTTTAAAACAGCCTTTTAAAGTATTAAAATTCCATTTTAAGGAACTCAAAGGGGTGTATTGGGTTAAACTTATAAAAACGGGTCAAAATGTTGTGGTATGGGTTATGTTATTGAAATACGTTTAGTTTAGATTATTAAGCGTATTTAAACTGTTTTTAAAAAGTTTTAGAAGAGTTCAAAATTGTTTTTCACGTTGTTAAAAACCATTTTGAAACTGTTAGGCTGTTTAACTACCCCACATGTGACTTATTTACGTTAAAGCACTTGTGGTTTGAGTTTAAGTGTCAAAAAGAGTTTGTTTTGAGTGTGTTAAGAAGCTGTCAAACCTTCTTTGTCTTTTGACTTGTTAAGTCAAAACACCCAAGCTTTTTTTTAGTCACAGTTTTAAAAACCCACAGCCCTTTTTAACCTTCAAAATTCAGCAAGCTAAAATGATTTTTAAAAGTTAAAAATTGGTGCACAAGTCCCTTTCATAGGGCACTCAATCTGTTTTAGCTTATTTGTTGGTTTAGAGCTTATTTGACAGCTTTTAATAAGCTGTCAAATAAGCCCTTGACCCCTGGTGCAAAGGGGAGACTTTAGGCTTATTTTTCTTAGCCTTTAAAAGGACTTAAGCCCAACCTCTTGGCTTATTTCAAGAGCTTACAAGCTCTTGTATAAGCTTGTTAAAATTCAGCTTTTGAAAAGCTTATCTGTTGGCTTATTTTTAAGCCCACACTTGGCTTTTGACTGTGTTTGCATAACTTAGGTTTAGGGATTGCTTATTTTGTACTTTTAGCATTTTCAGCTTATTTCATAAGCCCACTTGTGCCCTCACAGCTTTTTAGGTAAAAGTTGATAGTCTTGTTTGTTTACTTCCCTTTTTCTAGCTTATTTGAATTCCCACTTTAGATTTTTTTAGTCCTTTAAGCTTTATTAAGTTTCTGTCATCATAAGCTTTTTCCAGCTTATTAGGTCTAAGCTTTAAGCCTTTTTGGCTTACCTAGGTTTAGATTAAGCCCTTTTGCTTATTTTCCCTTAGTCCTAGCTTAAACGACCAACACAAGCCAAATGACTTAGTTTTTCAAGCTTTTAAGCCCTTTAAGCATTTCTGCCAACTTTAAGCTTATTTTTCAGCTTATTAAGGGCTTTTCAGAAAAAGTTGTAGAAGACAAAGTTGTTAAGCCCCACGAGCTTAACAACTTTGCTTCTTTGAGTTTTCGAAAAAAAAAGGGGAAAGACAATTGGTCCGGGTGAGCAAGACTCGAACCCGTGACCAATCGATACATTCCCCTTTTATAAACATCACTTACCACTGCGCCCTTGGGTCTTTTTCGTTAAAGACTCAAGGGACTTATTATTTAAGGGTGTTTTTGGCTTTTAAGCTTATAAGCTGAAAACAGCTTATTCGGGCTTATTCCTTAAGCCAATTTCGTGTTTCTTATTTTTCGTAGAATAGTCATAGTGTCTAGTATTTTTTGTAAATTTTTCAGAATTTTTCGAAATCATTTAATATTTTTTATAATTTAATTTCGTTAAAAGTTTATTTAATTCATAAAAAATACAAAAATTATCAAAAAAATATTTTGCTTTTTTAGAAAATTTTCTTTTGTCATCTAGTTTGTAGGAAAAATATAAAAATTTTCGTAGGGTAATTTTTACAACTTTTTACTTTTTTAAAGAACGGTCCGGGTGCGGGATTTTGTCTTGACTCGTTTTTGGGTCAAACGAACTCCGTTTTCGGTCTAGTCTTTTTCATTCTTCGTTATTTGTCCCATAGAGTAGTTTAGAAGTGAAAAATTCTTCGTAGGGTTATTTTTAAAGATTTTAGGTTTTTCCCCCTTTGTTCGGGATTCGGGCTCTCGTTTTCTAGTTTAATTTCGTAATTTCTAGGTTTTTCTTAAACGTTTTTGTTCGTTATCATCTAATTTGACTTTTCCACCTTCTCAAATCAATTCCTTCCTTCAAACTCAAATCTTCGATTGTATCGATTTTCCAGTACAGCCTCGTTGGGGATAAACGACCCGGGAACATTCTATACTACTTCTCGGTATCATTGATCTTGTTGATTTTTAGACTTATATATATATTTTATATTTTATTATATATTATATATATATGGTGTGAAAACCATCAATCACATGACGTATAGGAATTCTATAAAAAAGAAGTGATTACATACACTCCCTTCCGACTCGAAGGCCTCCCCTTCAAGCTCGAAAGGGATCTACTCCTAATTATACCTAGAAACATTCGAATAGTTTCTAGTGGCATAAAATCATCTCTTGGATGGTTACCAGTATGGGAATTTGCCACGCGATGGTCAACGCCCTCCGTGGTGCCTCCTTTGACGGAACTAGGGCAGAGGTAACATATGATTAGGTCAAAACCCACGTTCTTCTCTCTACCCAGGCTTTCTCGCCAAGGTAGAGATCATGGTACACTAACCCTGAAATCCCCCTAAAATTACGGGACACCCCCACGATCACTAGTTTATGTACAGAGCCTTGTTCCATCTTATTTCATTGCCTATAAATAGATGGCAAGGCCCTTAGGTTTGATTTACGCTTTCAATACATACTTACATACTTTACACATCCTTATTACTCAAAAGCACATACTTACTCTCATGCTGGAGGTGATTCGCATGGCCACCCCCTGCGCTTTACTTAAGGTAGTGTTTGCATTTGTTTTGTCACAAGTTATACACGGCTTGGCAGTTCAACAACCACCCTTAAACTCTTAAATCACCATCGAAGTCGGTTCGTGCCCAATATTGCATAATTACTGGCGCCATCCGTGGAACTACTACAATAAGTCCTGTTAAAACCAAGTCAATAACCATAAAACTATCTAGCCTATTTTTCCGGAAAGATAAACGAAAGAAAATATACACCACCCTTGAGTTTCTTGACCCTCACCCTTTTACCCGGTCCAAACGTGGGTGAATTTCCACCCATAATTGCTTCCACTTTTACCGTTAGGTCTCTTGAAAACACGCCACTAGCCAATCGTACATCCACCTCGGCTATTCCTGACCCAGTGATTAGCCCATCCTCCGTGGAAGCCAACTACGAGGTTCTTGAATCCTTCCGCATTGAATTGTATTATCATAATGAGGTATATGACGAGGAGAGAGAGAGAGAAATGGAGCCGAGACTGGTACGCGTAAGGGAAACTACTCCTGTCCTCCGAACAGGATCCCCACATGCTCAAAGAATTAGGGGAAGGGTTATAGAATTCGAAGATGCTTTGAATAAGGATTGGAGCCAGGTTAAAAGGGTATCCAATGGCAGGAGGCCTTTAGAACGTAGAGCAGAAAAGGGTGGAAGTCATTGAGTAAACCTCCCTCCATTACTCGCACCTTACCTGGGAAGATATGAGAACGGGCAACCTCTACAGTCAACCTTGACCTCCAAGTATGGAGGCACTCAACCTTCAACTAATTCAGGGGGAATCTCCTTCCTAATAGTACGCATCTCTCACACAATGCTCCACCTTTCAT
Organism: Tanacetum coccineum; assembly: GCA_026074375.1. NCBI lineage: Eukaryota > Viridiplantae > Streptophyta > Magnoliopsida > Asterales > Asteraceae > Tanacetum > Tanacetum coccineum. The sequence goes on from BQNB010056861.1 coordinate 14,383, forward strand.
ACCTAATAGCCTACAAACTCTAAATAATGGTCATATGCCAACTTATGTTAACCCTTATTCCTAACCTAGTGCTAGTAAGCCCTACTGTCAGCCTTCGAGCTACTCTTTCCATACTCAGGGCGGCAATTCCTTCTTTGGAGGGGTCCCTGTCCATCATCCCTATGGGGGATACGCCTCGCAGGTTCCCATGAGCAACTATGGCCCCGCTTATAACGGGCCCATGTATCCTTTGGGTGTACCCCCTAATAGCTATCCCTTTTATACACAACCTATCAATCCATTTCCAAATACATATATATCCGAACTACAGCCCTACAGGCCGTTCGTAGACTCTAGCGGTTGCGTAACTCCTTTTGCTTACTGGATTGAGGATTACCCTCTGCCAGATGGACTAAAATTGCCTTCTCGTGTGGGTTCCTATAATGGGAAAGGGGACCCTGATAACTGCTTGCACCTCTTCGAAGGTGCTATTCGTATGTAGAAATGGGTAATGCCTGTAGCCTGCCATATGTTCACCTATACTCTCAAAGACTCCGCCCGAATATGGTGGAACAAACAAAAATCATGTATCATTATCAATTACAAAGACTTGAAGGCAAAGTTCTGGTCATAATTCAACACACAGAAGAAGTTTACAAAGATACATTTGGCGGTAGATAACATAAAGTAAAGGGATGGGGAGAGTACAAGATCTTTCGTCACTAGGTGCACAGACGATACTTTTCAAATTCCTGAGTTGCACAAAGAACAATGTATTTCTGGTTTCGTTCATGGGCTAAACATAAGAAGCCTTGTGGAATTCCTTTCCACAGACCTCCCTACAACTTACAAAGGTTTGATGGAGAAGACTTACACTTGGATTAAAGCAAACGAAGTTGCCACAAACGGAGCCCAAGTGATTACAAAAAAGGTTTCGATAGGTTCAGTAAAGGTTTCTATTGAGATAACAACAAAGGAAAGAAGAAGAATCGAGATAGGTTCTCTCCTTACAAAGAGTCGAACCATGGACTTGTCACCAACTTATCGAAGAGTCGAAGGGAAATTTTAGCAACGGAAAAGGTGGAAAAAGCATGCGAACAACCTCTGTTATCCCACGATATAATCCAAACACAACTTATTAATAAGCACCAATAAGCAAGAAATAAGAAGAAATCTTAGAGAGAGAAAGTAGAGAGAGAAACAAGAAGATTAGATAGAAAATTGGTGAGTTACAAGTGAATGAAAATGTAACCAACACCCTTCACCAAGTGTGGTGAAGGGATATTTATACCCATACTTTGTAAGCTTGGCACTTAGGCTTTCTAACGGGCCGGGCTTGGTTTAACTTGGGCTTTGAGCCCAAAACACAGACAATATTAGATTACAATCCAAGCCCATTGAACCCGACTAGCCTATTACAATACAAGACCTAGTTTGACTTTCTAAGACCGATAACATTCTTGTTTGACTTAATATAATTAAGGCTAACAATCTCCCCCAATGTTGAGGTCTCTTTCTTCAAACTCCTCTGTACCACCGATGACATCGAAGATATGACGTTTGACGTTTATGCTTTGCCTTGTTATGGTCTTGTCTTGTTTGTAATGGCTTTGTTCATTCATGCTTTGTGATCTTGATTTTGAGCCTTTATCTTTTTGACTTTGAGTTCTTGAGATCGTTATCTTGCATCATCTCCTTGACTTGAATCATCTTGATTTGACTTCCTTGATCAACTTGTGCTCTTGACCAACATGCTCATACTTGTTACATTCTTGTTTGACATATGATTATAAGTCTAACAATCTCCCCAATTGATGATTCTTTATTTGACTTTGAGGCTCTTTGATGGTGGGGAAGATTAGAATCAACTATCTTGACGTTGAATGATTGACTTTGAAAGCTTGAGTATGAGCATGTGGTTTATGAATCCGACTTCGCTGGAATGAGGCTGCAACACCGTCGTCTTATAATGAGGAGCTGCAACATCCGAGTTCGTTCCTTATCCTTAAATTAATCAGTTATCACTAACAGATGTATGTGCTTTGTCATTCCATCTTGGTTCGGTGCAATTAACCTCCGGTTTCCCGTTTTATAGTATAAATACTATACCTGTGATCAGGTAGATTCAAAGAATCTCCTTGACAGGGTTTCCAGCTCAAAGCGTAGGATCTTCTAACATAGATGTATTAGATTCACCATGCTTGCTAGTTCTCATCACCGGAACGTCTCCAAGCAGACAACACGGTAAGAGTGAATCAGATAGTTACTATATTTCTGATTAAGTCGTCAATTCATTTACTGGACCAAAATTGATATCCAGTTATCACAAGCTTGATTCATATGGAATCTTGCAAGTCACCTACCAAGAGCTTGTTTGATGTTGGCTCAAGCAGGATTTCCATCTTCACTGTGAATACTTAAGTATCACTCAGATGTTCTAGCAAGATCTCAAGGATAATGCGTAGGACTCTTTGTTTCAAAAAGCTCCCCCTTAGAAACTGATTTACATAAAATGACATTCTACGTACTATAATTCTTTGAAAATTATTCGAGGAAGGGAGTGTTGAACACACAATTTTAATAAAAAACACTTTTTATGGAAAAATACCACAAACGAACTTAATTATTGTAACGAAATTTTGGACATTGAAAGTTCTTATTAAAAATTATTTTCACTCTTATAAAAACATGATAAAATGACTTCTCTTCTATTTTAGAGTAAGCACGCACTGTAAGCGGTTACACTTCCCTGATTAGACATTCGAGACCGAGTTATGCACTAAAATGTACATAAGTCATTGAGAAAAATTTAGAAATGACATGTTTTGAAAGCATTTGAAACTCCTGTTCGAACTTCATTTACACGCCCGTGTCGATGTTAATCAACATTTCTAGGTACGTAAATGGTTATCTGATTCCAAGAGACCATGTCGAGGAATATTCATTTTGGTATTTTTGAACTTTTTTTTCTGATTTTATATTTTGTTTTATCCTAGGTTTATTTTTCTATTTTCTTTTCAAATTTTTTTATAAAAAAAAAATAAAGAGAGAATAAAAAATATTACCATTTTGAAGTTCGCAATTAGCGAAGTGACATGTTGTGCTAGAGTTGAAGTAGATGAAGTTGAATCACGTGAGTCAACACTCACTTTCCGCACTCGCGTTAATTCTCACAAGTGACATGATCATCCTCAGATCCTTAGAAGTGACCACAATGCCCTCCGCAACACAGGGACATGTTACTCGTTACTACTCTCATCAACTACTCGATCAGTTCCTCACCTATAGTAGAAGCTAAGATAGCGGCATCGAGATACACACAGAAGCCGACATCACGATCATCTCAAAGCGACAACATCCACAAGCTCCTCTATCGAGATGAGAGAGCCCTCAACATCCCCTCAATTATACCTCTACCATAGCTTCGACCATGTTACAATCTTCTGCATCTTCAGAACTCACTAAGGTATGATGCGAGACTACTGTATACACTTCATTAAAGCTACTCTACATGAGTTACCAAATCACTAGTGTTCGAACCTTGACACGTTCACACTAAGACAACAGCACCTACAACTTTTCTAACCTAGACAGGTTACCCACTACATACGATGCTCTATCTAGAGTCACACCACTGTACACCGTCTATGTCTTCATCAGATATACTCTTTCAATCTATGTCAACATCACTTCTACAACTCAAATAGTGTTATATCCCGATGAACAACAACATAGCTATTTATCGCAACACTCTCTTAGCGCATTAAACTGATACATGATTCAAACTATTAGTCTCGATCATATCACACAGGCTATTACAAGGTACTCACAGAATTTTCAGATGCATCTGTCTATTCTTGTGTGTAGTCACTGCAACAATTATGGCTCTGATCAGTATTCACAAGAAGTCTTAAATTTATTCTATCACTGTCTTACTCGGTCTGATTTCACTTGTTGATTGACTTGTCTTGGCGACTCTACATCTGGCGGAGTGAGTAGAGGATCATACGAGAGTCCATCTGAACGGGACTCGCTCTGGATATGCTAGTAATGAGGATCGTCGTATTCTTACAATCCGAGTTATCAGAGGCAGAGTATGTAATACATTTCATTAGTACAGTTCACACACTATAATTAGTAATTATGATTGGCTCTCTATCTAGCATATACTCTGGGGAGAGGATCACAACTCATACACATACTGGCAACAATTGTTTCCTTGGTAACTTTTTGTAAAACTCGATCTCCCAAGCACATAATCGAGGTACTGTATGCCTTCTTTATCAAAGAAGCCTTTTCTCCTGCTTTCATATCTGCGGGTAATGTCTCTAACGAAACATCACATCTCTGTTACCATTAAAGCACGTATCTTTATATTCCATAACCCGAAACCATTCTTCACATCGTATTTTCTGATGTCAAACCTTGTTATAGAACTAGCCATTCTTCTTTTACGTTGCTAAAAACCTTGTCAAGTTGTTTCTTAACCAACTTTACAGACAAGTCTCACAAGCCGCGTGCAACATACCCGTTGTTGCTTAAACCCCTTCTTGCAAATCGAATTAATTAGAAGAACCATAAACCCTCGATCACAAACAAGCAAACCCAGATCATTAACTTGAAACCCAAACAAACAACGAGCGAAACTTGAACCATAAGAAAAACCGCAACAACAAAAAGACCTTCAGCTTAATTGTATTCTTTTTCAAACCAAAAAAATACCTTGAAGTCAACTTTTATTCAAAAGTCGATATCCTTTTTTCTTATGTCAACTTTGTAGTATTAGCCCATGTCCCCGCATATGTATTAAACCAAAAAGTATACAGAAGACACCACATTATTGTTTTCACGTAGGATTACATATATCAACTCGTTAACATGCTACAAACAATTGACAGAACCAAAACTAAACTTCGAAACCTCGAATAAATGCAAAACCTCGATCTAGCACTCGATCTTCATAGACCATAACTAACCTATGGCTCTAGATACCACTTTTTGGACAATTACGACAACAAACACGAAGTTTGATCGTGGAACGCTAGATCACGAGTTGTATCGAGCACAAGTAGCAAACACGAGAGACTACAAATAACTGAAAATAATATGCACACGTTATTCCCTCATACCAAACCTTTATTACATCATAAAGCTATTACAACGAGGAAGAAGAATGAATAACGAGCATCCCCCCATCTCTATTTATAGACATGAGAGGGTAGAAACCTCTCCTAAGCCGAATAGGAAACTTTCCATATAACCGAACTTAAGAGAGCAAGCCAAAGGGCTTTTCCTTGCCTTGCAAGGCAAGCTAACGAATCCTCAGGGGTAGATCTATATACGAGCCATGATGAGGTGTCATTTCATACACTTTTTCGGTGTCGTTTAACCACCTAAATCGTGCATTTATGCCCAAAATAGGTAATCATTTCTTTTCAGGTATTTAGCATTTGGAAGGCATTTTGAGGAAATACACGTGACTTGGGCTCATTTGAAGAAGAAACGGATGAGACTACGAACCTACACCAACATCTCTCAAGATTATGTTCTCAGCGGCTGGAGACGGTCTCACCAGTTCTACACGACACCGTCACAACCCACTTCGTGACAGCGTCACAACCTTTCATGACGGCGTCAGCTCGCACGACCCGGCCCAAGATCTAGAATATTCTCTTTCACAATGGCGTCACAATTAAAACGCGACACCGTCACAGCGATTTATCTATATATTCAAATCCGTTTTTAGGGTTTTAGATGTGCAACTTTATAGTAAAAAAGGGAGACGAACCCTAGTTCGTTTGGCAACTTATTAGGACAATTTTAGGGCTTCAAAACCCTATTGTAACTCCTTCAATTCATGTTTTAATCAAGTAAGATTATCTTAATCATTCAATATGTCTTGTTGTTTGATTCATTATTGTTCTTGCTTTATCTTTAACATGCTTTGCTAAACTCCATATTGTGTTCATTTATAATTGTATGAAACCTAGAATGTAGATCTTAGTGATGTTGCTTCTTATGATGGATATGCATGTTAGGCTTTAGAAAATCAGCTTTTGTCTGTATCGTTGTTGATATGTCTAGGGAAACATGATTGTGTAGAAAGGATACCATCAGGTAACAATCTTCATACTACCTTGCCCCCTAATATGGTTGATCCACTCTTAATATATTTCACTTACATTCAATATACTCTTAGGGGCCTTGTAATAGTCTTCATACTACCTTACTTACGCGTTTCCCTAACGGAATATTAAATAGACGGCGGGTTCGTGTAATTCGTTCATAACTTAAGAAATAATTACATAGATCATCACAAGTGTGACAAAGCAACAACACTAGGAGAAGCAATCTAGGGAGTAATACATGATTAAATGAAGACAATCTTTTATTATATTGTTATCACCATTAGTGTAGATTATTATTTAGTTTATTAGCTAAAACCAAACCAAACCTCTCAAATATATGATTTTACCCGCTTTCTTATAAATATAAAAATACAAAAATAATCTTCTCTCAACCCCTAGAATTCTGTTAGACCGTGATCAAGCCTTCCCAACCTATTCCCCTAGAGAATGATAACAACCCCGAGTCTTGCCTATACTACTGCTACAACGGTTAGGGACTCTGCCTAGGGAGTTGTAAAACTTCTTGTAGAAGTCCCTTACGACAACTGCATCAAATAGTTAGGTTTTGATCATAGTTTAGCTTAGTTCTACTTGCTTGAATCCTTTCAAGTGAGACTTTAATTTCCGCATATTAGCTTTCTCGTAGTCTATCTTTTCTTTGTGTTAATTGTTTCGTAATCCATTCTCGTCAACCACCATGGGAGACGAGAATCCTATCCTTACTCTTGGAGGCTACTCCAAATCTAGCCACGAGGGCTACAAGGATACCATTGAGCTCCCCGTAAGGAACAACGTGGTACCTCTTCGATCCGACACCATCCGGTTAGTGCAAAACGGATGCTCATTCCACGGACTTCGGTCTGAGGATCCAAACCAACACCTCAAGGATTTCTTAAAACTAGTGGACTCACTTGACCTTGATGGTGAAAATAGGGAAAGAACGTGCCTGCATTTATTTCAATTTTCCCTTCGCGATCAAGCTAGCAATTGGCTTGAACGTCTTCCAGCAGGATCCATCACCACATGGGAGGATCTTACTACTTGTTTCCTTGCTCAATTCTTTCCACCGGGAAGGCCTGCAAAAGTACGCAATGATATCCTGATGTTCCAACAACATCATGGAGAATCTCTATCTGAAGCATGGACTCGTTTCAAGGACTTACTGCAAAAAGTCCCTTGTGTGTGATATAGATCTGTGATAGATGAGTGCTAGTGGGATTGATCATGACTTGATTTGAATCTATGTCTCAACACATTATATGAGAGTCAGGACAGTAGGTGAACATTGCGTCAGTGAGAAGAGACTGAGAGCTAGGCTTATCTATCAATTTTATAACGTGGAGTTGCACTGATGAGCATCTCCGACATCATATATGTGTGTTGCAGGGGTTACAACACACAGATAGACGAACTACTAGGTGATCCATAGACAGAGTAGTTCTATTGAATTTTTACATGATCGATAACGTGGGACTCCTCTATTGTTGAGTAGTCATGTAGATCACAGGTTTTGATAACGGTCACTGATTGTCTTGAACTGCAGGGTGACGGACTGTGTCAACACACTAAAGTAGATAGAGTGAGGAACTTAGACACACATTAGTGTGACTAGGCGGTGCTTTCAGATTTAAACGCATTCGGTTGTCTAACAACTGATTGGTTTCTTAGTGATGGTAACACCGGTTTCCCCAAGACTGATGTTTTATCAAACTTAGTATCTACACTATTTCCTTTTAACTTCCTTAAGTCATTTTTTAAAGCAGCAATTGCAAAAACCTTTTCCTGAATCTGAGCTTTTAATTCAGCATTATTAGCAAGCAAAGATGTTGTCTGTTCTGTAGTCTTAGATCTCGTGATTTTAATAGAATCATACAAATCTTTGTAATGCTGTTTCAAAGTCTCATTTTCCTTACGTAATGTAGCCACACTATGTTCTAATTCGATGTTCATTGTTTCAAGTACATCAATTTCCTTTTCAATCTTGGCTTTATTACTTGTTTGTTTCAAAATTTGACCATGTTGCCCTGATTTTAAAGATTGATTTTGATATTTAAGTTCGAGAGCAATGCAATGTGCTTCCATTCTTGAAAAATCTTTTTGAAATTGGGCAACTGTCTTTTTGAGCAAAATATTTTCAGACTCGAGTGATTGTTTTGAGTATTCAGTTGTCTGGTTATCAGGTGATGAATCAAGCATAGGACTTTTAACTTGACATGTTTCAGGATACTGGTCAACCCTACCTTCATTAATGATTTCAGGTTGCTCAGTATGCTGTTGTCCGATAGCAAAGATATTACATCCAGCAGTCAATTGTACCTCAGCCATTGGCTCTTCGTCATATATGGGTCTGATATCTGCATCATCAGCATCTGTATCATTCCCTGACCTGCTGTTGTCATCTTGCACTTCTGATTCTGTTCCAATAATCTTACTCTCTTGCGTCTGCATCTGTCTTTTATTCACCCTTCTTTCATACTGTCTTTGATGACGTGTTCTTTTAGCAACGGACTTCTTAACATTACCCAGGTGTTGGAGTAGTGTATCTCTGAAGTGTTGAACCTCGATTCCAGTGTATTCAACAAAGTACGTGTCTGTCATTTGACTATCATAATCCAATGTAAACTTTGAATCGATGAACTTTTGGAACTGGTTGTTTACCACCCAAAAGGTTGTCATAGATCCATATTCTTGAAATTCATCTTTGTCAAGTCGCTTTTGTAGTAGATCTATGTTTAGGAGCATTGCACTTGTGAAAGTATCAACATCTTGACCAAAGAGTGACATGAATTACCGTTTGAAACCATGTTCGATGCGAGTGCCTTTTGAGTCATCTTTTGAAAGAACTTGAAGGTGTGAATGAAGAGATCAAAAATATTCCATGCATCTATCTTTTGCTTTTGACATCTTTTATTTGATTGCATGCACATCTTTTGTTTCATAATTCAAGCTGCATTCCTTTACTGATTTGATGGATGCAGTCTCTGAATTACTTTCTTCTTTCTCAGAACAAGTGTTATGTATGACAACTAAATCGACTTTCAATGAATCAACATTCAATGCTGGAATTGGATTTGAATGATCTTCTTGTGTTTGCATTAACTTCTTTTGTTTCAACAATTGTGGATTTTGTTGTTGATGAAGAATTATCTCAAGTATGTATTTCCCGAGGGAATCCATGTTAAAGATCATTGCGTCGTAAAATGATTGAGCATCATATCTTGTATAATTCTGCATACGCTCTTTGATTTCCGAACTGAAAGCATTTTCAAACGTTGTTCTGAGTTTTGTCAAAGTAGTCTTGCAATCAGTCTGAGAAATTATTTCTTTGGTAAGATGATTTTCTAGTAAATCCAAGTCTTGAGAGAATGTTCTCTTGAAGATATGCATGTTACCAAAATCTTGTAAAGTTTCTATGAGAAACTTGAGTTGTGACTGAATTGCTCGAAGACTGTTCATGCATTTAATTCTTGAAAGTTGTGTCTTCTCTTGAACTTTAGAAATTGAACAAGAAGAAACTGTGTCATTCTGAAGAACACTTGATGTTTGAGTTTGCATATTGGTATTTGAATTTGACATTTTGATGAAGTTGTTGTAAATGGATATCGGATCTTAAGTGTTATGAAGTGATTGATTGTGGTTTTAAATGAATTAACGTTCACGGGATTTTACAAATCTTTGATTAAAACCGAGAAAAGAATCGTATCTTTCGCGGGATTTTACAAAATCAAGAAGAAACCGTGAATGAATAATTAATTGACGTTTCAAGTATGATTAAGTTGATTGTTGGTTTGATTGTAAGGTTTGTTTATGTTAATTGATTGTATGTTAAGTCCAAAATGAAGTTCTAAGTCCTTGAGGTTTGTTGTCTAAAGAAGGTCAAGGTGTAGCAAGTCTCAACGAAGAATGATTGGCAAATCTCAACGAAGAATGATTGGCAAATCTCAACCAAGAATGTTTGACAAATCTCAATGAGCAAAACGCAGGATTTCTAGGCAAAACGCAATGACTTTGGAAGCAAAACGCAATGACTTTGGAAGCAAAACGCAGTGACTTTTTAAGCAAAACGCAATGACTTTGGAAGCAAAACGCAATGACTTGAGCTATGATCAAAACGCAACCAGTATTAATCAAAAACGCAACGAGTCTAATCAAAACGCAACTAGTATGATCAAAACGCAACGAGTATGATCAAAACTGCAACTAATAATGATCAAGAACGGCAAGCGAGAATTGTCCAGAACCAAATATCACTTTCACTTCATTAATGATGAACAGAGAAATGAAATGAGATAAAATAGAAGAAATGTAGAGGAGAAGTTTAGAGAGATAAATTAATAGGAAAAAGAGTTGTTAATTCTTTCCAATGAAAAAAAGAACAAATGAGAATCATACCCATTTTCCCTATTAGTAAAATGGTAATATAAAACCCTATAGCACAACTGACATGGGGCATGTGGGCTTTTACTTGGGCCGGGCTCGGATAGTACATGGGCTTTAAGCCCCGATACACAAACAATATTAGGCTTACATTTACGAGCCCAATTTACCCTCCCTAATCCTATTACAACGAATCATAAATTATAGTGACCGAGACTAATATAATAAACGAACATCCGTTGATCGACTCAATATTTTGATGATTGGCTAATCAATCGACCCCCGAAGTGATTTCATTGTGACACTCTTATGAGATCAATGAGATTGCTTTTGTCGTTAAGATCTTGTGGTCTTGTCTCTGAAATTCGATTGTAGGCTTATTCTTTCATGCTTTGTGATCATTTGATCTTGAGGTCCTTGTGTCATTGTCTTTCGACTCGTCTTTATGTCCAGATATCTTTAAATCTATTCCTTCTTGACTTAACATCATCATGCACCTGTATCTTGTATCTTGTCGATCAACATTCTCATACATTGCATCATCTTGAAAGATTGCGCTAACACTCTCCCCCGAAGCCTTGATTTCTGATGAGATTACACTTTAATATCAGAGTTTGCGCGAAAGTCCTTTGTCTTTAATTCTTGACTTCATGATTCTCTTGAATCTTGATGCATATAGAATGTCTTTGTGAGTTTGAGCATTAGCATGTGTAACTAATCGACTTCAGCTGGAATGAGGCATCACCATCTCCATCTTTATGTATCCGAAATAAAACATTTAGCAATAAAGCGGGTGGACGAATATGGCTTTTGTCATTAGTCCAAATTGGTTAGATTAACCTCCGGTTTCGCTGTAGGACCTGTTTTGACATATAAATCAGTAACCTGGGATTATGGTAGATTGTCAAAAGGAATCTCCTTAACAGGGTTTCCAGCTCAAAAGCCTGTAGGTCTTCTAACACAGATGTATAAGATTTACCCATGCTTGCATTGTTTCTCATTACCACCGGGAACGTCACAAAGCCGACAACACGGTAAAGTGAAAACAAATAGCATAACAGAACTATCTTTTTCTGCATAAGTCTTCAATCATCATTTTTCCTGGGACAGAGTTTAGATTCATAATTGAATCAGTATGATAATGTAAGCTCATCTGTGTTGGCCCATTGAGCTCCCCTGAAGGTAACATACGTGTGTACCTCTAAATCTTACGATCCGACAACCATCCGGTTAGTGGCAAAACATGATGCTCATTCCACTGACTTCGGTTTCGTTAGTATCCAAATCCAAACACAAGGATTTCTTAAAACTTGTCGACTTACTCGACCTTGATGGTGCAAATAGGGAAAGAACGTGCCTGCATTTATTTCAATTTTCCCTTCGCGATCAAGCTAGCAATTGGCTTGAACGTCTTCCAGCAGGATCCATCACCACATGGGAGGATCTTACTACTTGTTTCCTTGCTCAATTCTTTCTACCGGGAAGGCCTGCAAAAGTACGCAATGATATCCTGATGTTCCAACAACATCATGGAGAATCTCTATCTGAAGCATGGACTCGTTTCAAGGACTTACTGCAAAAAGTCCCTCATCATGGCATCGATCTTTAGCTCCAAGTCTAAATTTTTTATAACCATGTCAATCCTGTCACAAGACGAACCACTGACCAATCGGCCGGTGGTAAGCTTCGTGACCAAAACGCCAAAGAATCCTGGGCATTATTAGAGGACCTCGCCCTCTATGACAACGAAAGTTAGAACGACCCAAGGATTTCGCTAAACCGGTCAAGGCAATCGCTTTGCCTCAAGATATCCCAAGTACATCCGACCGCCACCTCATCGAGCTCGAAAATAAAGTCCAACGCTTGATGGAAGCTTATCTTTCTCCGACACAACCGACTCAAGTAAAAAAATCACTACCTCGTGTGAAATCTGTAGTGGTCCTCACGACACTTAGTATTGAATGGGATATCCCGAACAAGCCTTTGTTGAATACGCATCCTTGCGTACCGATGAAGCGGGAGGTAAGTGGTATACTTTTAAGCCCGAGCAAAACAATCTTGGTGACACATATAATCCATCATGGAGAAGTCACCCAAACCTTAGGTGGAGACAACCCCAAAATTCTCAAAATAATTTTTCAAACCCACCTAACCGGTTCTAACCCAACGGTTCAACCCCAAACCGTTCCTTCAACAATCGTCCTCAAAGCTTTAACAATCAATCAAATCTTGAAGGACTGGTATCCAATTTCATGGCATCTCAAGATGCTAGACTATCCAAGTTTGAAGCCGATTTCAAACAACAGCAAAGTGAGATGACCAACAGGATTGACACAGTGTTGAAGGCCATCACCAATCAAATAGCGGGTGCCCTACCTAGCGATACAATTAAGAACCCGAAACTGAGTGCTTCCTCAGTTTTGTCTGCTCGTTCTTACCCAAAAACGGACCCGTAATGCTCAAACCATGTCCAAGGTTCGATCAACACCATCACAATCCATTCCGAGAAACAAAGTTACTCCTATGATGAGAAAGCAAAAGAGAATAAGGAAGAAGAAAAGGAAAGCCCGGAAAATATCCATGTCAACCCTTCTACACAGCCCAATCCACCAATTGCATTCATCACAAAAAAGTCCTTAAATTCAATTCATTCTTCGAATCGCTCAGATTGGTTCCTCAATCATCCGACACCGAGGTCGTTTACAAGCTTTTAGAGAACTAGGCCAAAAACGGATCAGCATTTTGTCCAGAGGCAAAAACCATTGCAAAGAAAGAAAGGACCCCTGGCCTATTCACTCTTATCTGTAGATTATGGGACTCAAACCTTTTGATACCTTGGCCGATCTAGTTCATAGCGTGAACCTAGTCCCACTTTACAATCATCAAAAGCTAACATTGGAACTATTAATGAAGAGACTGACATAACTTTGGATTGTCTGGACGGAACCAAACCTAACCCCTGATTAGGAATTGCTAAAGACAAGACGTCCACAAAAGGAAACTAAAACTATAAAATTATTTCTACGTGATCGATATTAAGAAGGACCTCCCCAAACTCCCTCATGCTAGTATGAAGAGGATTCCTAGCTACAGCCAACGTAGTTATATATATTATAGTATGGGCCAAAATAGCCTGTAGGATAAGAATCACTAGATCAGTATCGAAGTAAAAGGAGTCGACCTTAGTGTGAGGAGGAAGATCCATATTGGACCACACTTGGAAAAAGGTAATCCATAACAAACCACGACCTTGCTCGAATGAGTATGCGCACAACCCCCCTATTATGCAATAAGGAGTTCTTAGAACTTGCCAATTACCCGGTAGAATGGTAAAATTGCTATAGATGTCAGCTCAATCCTTTTAAGGATACCTTAGTGTTTAGGAGGATGGTAGAATTTTTAGGAGCCATACCCATTAACCTTAAGAGTAATATGTGGGAATCAGAGGACCTAATTAAAAACCTGATTAACTGGGACAAACCACCCAAAACGGAGATGGAGCATGGCGCGCCAAGATTAGACTAATCGATCCAAATAGAGAGGAATTTACCAAAACCCTACAGTCAATCCCCACCACTAGGAAGCTCTCTGAAAGAGAAAGTCCAAGGGAAATCATCGACTTGGACCACTTCTACGACACTTGATGTGTGACTTCGAGTCTAGCTACAAGACTCGTAAATAAAGAAAAGCGCTTTTTGGGAGGCAACCCAATATTTACTTTTCCCGCATATTAGGAGTGTCTTGTGTGTTTTAATTCTTTATCGTTTGTTTTATTATGTTTGAATTAGTTTGTAATCATGCTTTGTTTGTTTTATAACATCTCTTTATTTCAATCAAGGTATATGCAATCAAAATAAGTTAGGTAATTACCGGATTTTGACCAAATTCTAACATTTGAAATAAATTGTTTAGATTAATTCGAGTTAGTTTCGAGTCATATGATTGAATTATTAATTCTCAGGTTTTTATGTAGCATTTTGTAATGGAAAATAACATATAATAATGAGTGTAGGGAATTTTTCATCAAAAACAAAAAATGAGTTTTCACAGAGCGTGGAGACGGCGTCACGATTTACATGAGACGCCGTCACCACGACACCTGTAACGGGGTCAGAATATTCCTGACGGCGTTAAACGCCCAGTTACAGGAAAACTCAAAAATTTTAAGTATTTTTTAAAATAAAACTTGTACAACACTTAAGAAAGTTATAATTCTTTTATAAACTTGCAAAACCCTGAGTTTAACAATTCTCTCATCCTATCTTTACTGCTTTATAGAGTCAACCCTAATTTCACATTATCTCGCCGATTTTATGCTTGGTATAGTTGTCTTTGTCTTTGATTACAGGTTATATTTGACGAGAAGAAGCTTGGGAGTTCTTAGGAAGTTTCATTAGACGATTCTTGGAGGACGATTTAACCAGTTATCGCATGTTTCTTCTCCATTATTGAGCAAACCAGGGGAGTACTAGTTTATTTTACTTGTTTCCTTTTCCCTTTATTCATTTTTACGGGTACTTCTATAGAACATTGGGGACAATGTTCAACTTAAGTGTAGGGGGAAAATAAGCCTTAGAAACTATTCCTTCATTTGCCATTTGCCTTGTTCCTTAAAATGATGGGTAATATATCGAAACATAACATAAAAAGGTAATTTTGACCCAAATTTAAATTTTTTTATGACACATATCGACGAAAACCAAGTATTATTAGCGTCTCATGGATAGTAATGTATATGACAAGCACAAGAAAACCTTCAAATTCCACCCCAAAAATGTGAGGTTCGCCTTTAGATCTTTAGGAATTCAGGTATCCCTTATTGATACCCAAGATAGTTTATACCTTTAGCTTTCTCGAGTTAAGGAGTGAGCAATCATGTGTATCTATTCCGTCGTTACGGATGTGTATATGTGGTTTTGTCGCCTTTTCTGGAGCATTGAGATCGGTTTAAATTATATGAGTGTACCGGTAGTTTATTAAATTCTAGAACTTGTTTTTGTGATGCATCCCGAGACCGCATAGTAAGTATTAGGATTTGCTTGATAAGAGGTATTAGGATTAACCCATGTTTTAAACCTGTAATTGTTATGATGGTCACACCGATCATATAACTATCCCACACCTTTGCCATGCACTCATTTTTAGTGAAGAATACCCCTAGTACAACCCTACGAGCCTATCCTATTTCACGGTTCTCGTAATTTTTTGGTTAAGCTAGACTATTAATGAAGAGCATTGTCACCCTTAAACCAATCGTAACACCTAAATTGCCTTAGCCTACCTTGTATGTACTCGCTTTTAGTACATTATTATTTTAACCCAATTTAATTATTTAAGTACTGATGACATCAAATAACGTCTATTTTATAGCATCATTTATCCTATGTTATTAACCCATTTTGTATAGTTATTGCAAAGAATTGTTAATCGTTTATATTTGAGAATTGCATTAATTATGGAGTAATTGGTGAAAGATAGCAAAAGGCGCGCATTCTAGAGCTTAAATGAAGATATTTTGAAGATTACTATTCTGAAGACCAATACGCCATATCCATCAAGAAAGATACGGCGTATCCGTGCCTACACTCACCAAAGACCACAAAGGAATAAGCTCAATACGTCGTATCCAGAGAGACTCAATACGCTGTATTCAAAGTATGGAATCAATATACTATTATGGAAGATATCAAGCGTGGTCCCTACTCTAAGAAATACCAAACACGCCGTATCCAACACTTGGATACGCCGTATCTAACCGACTTCCAGACCTTATAAATAGAAAACTCAAAAATAAGTTTTCAGTGTGCTAAATCATATTCTCGATACCTAAACCATAAAAGTCCGATGTTCCAAAAGGAGGAAAAAAGAGAAGAAGAAAGCCCCTCGTAGCAACGTTATCAATCCATAGGAGACAAACGAGTAATTCCATATACTTTAGTAATCGTTCATTTTTGTTATCATTACGTAAACTCGATTTAGTTTACCCATGGCTAAATAATGCTTTTGATTTATTTGACCGTTTTGAAGTCTATACCTTTGGTATTAGCCCATTATATTATGAATCATAAATGTTTGGTATTTGTTTTATCTCGATATTTCTTGATTTATCGTTGAATGCTTGGTTTATGTTATCAATTATACTTGTTTACTGCGCTTTTGTATGCGACCTATCATTCACTGGATCTAGTGATACGACCAAGTAAATCAAGAATCTGGGTAGCTCTCTATTAGTAATTTATACATCTAAACATAGATAAAAAAAAAAAAAAACATAAATAAAAAAAAAAAAAAAAGATCACAAATATTAACCTTAAATATCTGTGTCTAGGATACGCTTCGGGCTTAACTCTTAATTAGATATTGCCAATTGTTTTATTGATCTGTGACTAGCAGGTAATCCTAGATAATTCAACAATAACTTCTGATTCCATTAGATAGTTGGACAAGTGGACTACTAGTGTATAAATTACCATTAAGCGGTAAGTGGGGAAAGTCTCTATGAGCTAGGGTTTAACAAGATCACCATTGCTTTAATCCCTAAGATAGATTATAATCAGCAAATACTATGCTTTATGCGGATGCTTTAATTGTGACAGAATTAATGTGTCTAGGTCTTAGGAAGAAGTAACGCCTAAGTCTTAAGAATGAAATGCCACCTCGAGAGAAGAATCATGAACTTAATAAACAAACCAACTTCTATCGGATAATAATGGTTAATATAGTTTCTTATATAAGGCTCAACCGCTCTTTTATCTTTTGTTTATTAGCTCGCGTCGGTTAAAGTGCCTTGAATTGATTGTAGTCACTAACCAAACCGTGCCAGTCTCTCAGGTTGAAAAACCTCCCTTTTCCATTAGAATTAGGATTAGGACTGACATAGGTTTAGAATATAATGGAATTAACATAGATTAGATAACTAATATATTATTTAAATTGATAGATTTAACCTCGCTTTAAGTGTTCGACACCCTACTTACCATGAAACTACTACCGATCGGGTACACTGCCCGTTAAAGTGTTGTTTTTGGTTTAGTCGGCAAAATATAAATTTAAAACTTGAATCAATAAAATATACACAACACAACGAAACATCAATAATACCTTACTATCGCATTAATTATTATCATGTTCTCTAGTCAACATGATTTAACATACCTCAACCATTCATTTAATTAGTAATGCATACAAGCATCTATTTTCAATACTTAATAATTTTTAGCTTAAGCAACTTTTTCATAATTCAAGCGTTCACTCATTCACTTATCCTAACTTACATATTTTCATCATGATTCATCTAAAATGAAATCCTCTGCATTTTACTTAGCTCAAACAATTCATAAACTCATACCATCATGCACATCTGATGTGTGCTTAAACACACATCATTTATACCCCGAAAAACATTATAAAACAGACTAATAACACTAAAATATGGATAAATATGTTGCAAATATGTTTGTATTGTGTTATTATGTATTGCAGGTACAAAGGATTGAAAACAAAGCAAAAACGGTAATTTTTGGGTGTCTTTCGGCGACGTTTTCATGTTTTTTGAGATTCAAACGAACTCGTGAGAATTCCCCGAACACTCCATTGGAAAGAGCACGAAATTACGAGTCCAACGGTACCGACCTTGTACTCTTGAACCTTTCTAATTTGACCCTATTCGGCCTTATTTGAACCTTATGCTTAAATGAACCAAACCTGACTAAATAAGGCTTAAATATATTTTAGTGTGTATAATAATCAAGAGGAAGCCTAGCACAGCAGTAACCCAGGACTCCCTCAAGCCTTTGCTCGGGAGGTCCAGGGTTCGAGCCGTGTAGGGTGCTCTTCTTGTATTATCCACGTCAACTGCTGACGTGGCAGACACGTCAACAAGTGGACCCCACCTGCTGACGTGGCGACTAACATGGCTGCTGACCTGGCATGGGTCCCACACGCCATGTGGCACCACTCAGGTGGTGACACGTGGCTCTTCTAATCATTGGTACCAAGTTGCAGGTTCGGGTACGAGGTTATTGGCTCGGTTGGTGGCTCGGTTGTTGGCTCGGGATATTCGAACCTATATGATTACTTCTAGAAGACACATGTAGCCTCACGAGAGGGGGGGGGGGGGGGTGGTAAGATCCAACTGGCGAACGAGGGACTCCAATCCCCCAGCAATATTGGGAATTAATGTGGCCTTCCAAGAAATTTCGTGCACGTATGAAAACACTCATTTGCCCCTCCTTTTTTGGCTAGAAGATGTGTTTTTTACCTGAAATGACAATTCTACCCTCGACTCATTTCCCTATTTAACTTCACGCTCCAGGCATATTGAGGGGTGTTAGTTTTTAGATAAAAAAAATAGTTGTATTATATTTTTCTCTCAAATGTTTTAGCTTATTTTAGTTTTAGAAGTAGCTTATTGGTATTATTGTAAAAGCTGTTCATCAGCTTATTCTGAAGCTTATTGTAAACCTTGTGCTACTTTATGAAAGATGTTTGGTTAACTTTTTTCCTTTAGCTTAATCTCTTTTTTTCTCTTCTTAAATTTTTGACAAATAAGCTCTTCTTTAAGCTTATTTATTAGATTTATTAAACAAGCTTATCTTCAAATAAGTTAGAGATCTAATAAGCTATTTAATAGCTTATCAGTTTTGAAAACTTATTTCTTAAATAAACTCGACTTAATAAGTTTTAAAATAAGTTTAGATTTAGCTTATTTTCAAGTTTAGTTTTCTTTTTCTTTGTTTAAAAGCTTATTATCTAAACTCGAATAAGTTTTCCATATCTTATTCGTTTAGATTAGGATTATATTCCATTGCTTATATCTTTAGATCTAGTTTTTGATAGCTTATTCTAGATCTAAACCTTTTATTGATTATTTTGTATTTTCTTTTATCTCCTAGCTTCCTTATTCGGTTAAGCTTAACTTAGCTTATTCGACTTTAAGCTTTTTAGGACTATAGATTTAGCTTATTAAAGCTATTTCCTTATTGTGTAGTTCTTGAATAAGCTACCTATTAGCTTATTCGATTAGCTTATTTCTAGTTTATAGTTGTTTGCTTATTGTTAGCTTATAGCTTATTTAGTTTTGATTTCTAAAGTAGATTTAGTTTTTAAAAGCTTATTTGTTAAAAATCTCGTAGCTTTTAGCTTTTTTTCTATTTCAATACTACATATTTTAGAATTAAAGCTTTTAGCTTATAGTTTATTTGTCCTAACCCTTTTGTTTGCCTTATTGTTGATGAAAACTCGTTTTACCTCCTTGGCGTGGAGCTTAAAGGTCTTTTAAGCTTATTTCTTAGATAAAGTTTTAAGCTTTTTAAGTATTTATCTAGCTAATTAGTGAATAAATTTCATACATTTACTAGCTAATTAATTATTTAGATATTAATCAAGTTTTAAGCTTTAGATTTTTAATAAGTTTATTAGATCGGGTGGTTTTATATCCGATTCGGTTCTATCCCCTTTCTCTTTCCAATTTTAGTAGTTTAGATTTATTTAGCTTAAAATGATTATGTTTGTTTATTTGTTGATTAGTATGCTTAGTGAGTAGATTTTATATATGTTTGTTAAGTGATGAATTGTTTAGTGAATTAAGTATGATTAATAAAAAAAAAATTTGATTAGTGATTTTCGGATTACTTAGATTCGTGTTTTGGTTATTCGAGCTGGCAAAAGCCGTAAGAATAATTAGGCATTAATTTAGTAATCGACATCTTGATAAAAATTATTTTCAATAAAAACCAACGTTGTGAGAAGATAATTTATTTGAAAGGTATTGATTCATAAATAAGGACTTAATTATATATTTAACTCACACTTAAGGATCTAAACATTTCACTTAGCAAGCATATATTTTTATATATTCATATTTCGTAGATTATTTGCTTGCTTATTGTTATCTTGCTTTTTATAGTTTATTGTTATTTTATTCTTAGTTTTAAAACCAAAAACCAAAATATTTGACAATCAAGCATCAAACAAAACGCTTTCGTGAATTTTAAATTCATCTCTCGTTGGGACACGACATCCGAAATATTAACTATTTCTTGTCCTCAAGTAAGTTTTAGTGATTACTTATATATTATATTACTCGACTCGATTTCATCGATTCAACATCTTACATCACTTAGACATTTAAATAACCTACCATAGACTTTACATCATATAAACATATACTTCCGCACTTAACACTTCTCGAATAAGTGTTTTACACTCTTAGCCGCAATCATAATCCTTTAGTCTATGGCAAAATAACATATACCGCATTTCATAATCATTCAATGTCTAAGTTTCTTCATTCTAATTGCCACAAGCACTTAATCTACCTTATAATTAAGACATTTTCTTTCCGCACAACTTTACACTTATGAAAAATGCATCTACGAGTGGTCTAAGTTTAGGCAACCTATCATGGAAACCTACTTCACTTTGACCGAACCTTTAATACCAAGTTGAAATGCCCTTTTCCGACTCCAAAATTGACCAAAACTTAAAAACTTTTGCTCATACGTATGACCGAGAATGAACTTATGTCATTCCTTAATAAATTGATCAAAATACATTACCATTCAACCCATGAAAGTATCATTAATATAAATTAGACTTGAATACCTTCGAAATGGCGAGTGACACGCCTTCTAACTTCTTACGGTTTAGTTTTTACAACAAAAGCAAAATTAACGAAAAAGCGAATCATCACACCCCTTTTCTGGCGGCTAAGGGTTATTAGACCCATCCTTAGCCGGTGGATAAGGGTCCATCCGATGGCTAAGGGCCACCAGATTGCCCCAAATCACCCGTTATGTCTTTTAGACCCAAAACTTAACTTTTGGGACTTGATACTTCAGAAAAACTTCCAGAATTCATTAACACAATATAAAACATCATTATCATAAACATTCATGGTCTAAATGACACATAACCACAGACTTCACATGGTTTGCCAAACACATGTTTTGACCTATTTTCAAATACATCTAAAACAACATACATGACTTTATTCCAAAACTAATTCCTAGACTTGGACACCTTCAAAACAACATTTAATAACTAATTTAGACACTTAGGGGTTCAACCTTGTCTTGAGCTCGACATCTAACACTAACCTCATACGCATAACCCATAATACTTCCAATATCTGAGCTTCCACTTCTATACCTTTATCATGGCTATATCTTCATCTCATAATAACCTATAAAATGGTTAAACAACTAAACCGTAAACAAAACACTTAGTAAGTAACCGGTAATTAATATATTACCATAAACAACATAATCAAAAGCATATGTATACATCATGCTCATCAGCTTAAGCATCCACAATCCCATTTACTTTCACATCATGCTAACCATTCATTCACACGAAACAAGGCAACTAAACTACATCAATATATTAACACATCATGAATAATCATAACCCAAACACATACCTTGATTAGTCCCATGACTAAACCAAGAACTCTCTTCTTTCATAGAGCTTATCAAGAACTTAACTAGCCTAGTTCTAAATATTCAAGCCTCTAATACCACACACTTAAACAATTAACCGTTATTATACATAACACACATGATTATAATATATTATAACTTGGTTACTTACCTTGAATCCTAGCTAAATTACAATAAGTTACCATCCTCATCATCCTTGCTTGCATCCTAACCAAGAATCATGATTACATATATAAACACTCGTAATTTATATAATATTCAAAGGTGTCTAAACACACCCATAATCATAACCAAACCCAACTCTATCTTTAATATAATCATATCATGATCATATCCCAAAATCACTACTTTACTCATAAATCATTAATTTACCTTAACCGATTATTATAAGCACCTCAATATTTATTTTAGAACATCAATTACGCAAAACCCCAAATTAGGGCACATAAACCCTAACTCATAATTCACCAATTCAATCATTGAAGATAACTTACTTGCATAGAATCATCATTAGGCTTAACCCTTGAGTTGAAATCCTAATCTTCTTCATCAAGGATCATCAAATCTTGGTCTCTTTCTTTTCCTCTCTAAAACATACGAGACATACACACTCTCTTTAATAAATGTAAAGTCTGTAGAATTATCCAGGGAATTTAAGATATATTAGTTGACACTTTGGCTAATCGGCACAATAGGTTCCTCAAGTCTTAGTTCTCATAATTTGGCCATATAAATTTATATAACTTATTAACCACTTGACAACTCTAGACCCTTAAGTTTATTTCTTCCTAGTTGTGACACATGGTATTTTCTAAAACCATTTGCATAATATTAATACTTATAGTTTGACTATCAGTTTGACTAACCAATCATGTAAAGCCTTCAAACTTATAAAGTCGTAGTCAAACTCATTCTATAGCATTCTCGTAATAAAATACCTAAAAACTGGTTTTGGGGTGTTACAATTATTCAGAAAACGGGTAACGTGCAAGTTATTCTAAGGACTTATAAAATAATAACGTATGTTTTAACAATGAAACTTGATAAAACTTGACGACTTTGACTTTTACAAGATCACATTTGACTTACATACAAAACATAAACACGTTCGAGTGATGAGAACCTTATAAAAATCGCATATGCATCTTTCGCTACTGATAACTATCACTTAAAGCACTATATTCCAACTAGGTCGCGTTAGGACATTCAAGCTCATCTTTTACTTGTTGATTTATTTCGATTCACTACTCCGCTTAAGGTGAGTCTTCGTAGCCCCACTTTTTTACTTATGTTTTCCTAGGGGGAAAATGATACTCAACGTTATTTTAAATGTTTTGTGCTGTGATAAACTTTTCTTTTGGTGTGATAAACTTTTTTTGGATATTATGTGAGTTTATATTGCTATATGTGTGAATTTTACCTAAAATGCGGAAGTAAATTATTTCGGGAAGAGACACCTTATTCATCTAGGTAAGGCGTCAATATACCTTTGGGAGGATACACCCACGTTATTGAGTTATATTATGTGATTTATTATTGTGTGTTGATACGGAATGCCATATATGTATATCTTCTCACTATTGTTCTACTTAAACTATACGTACAACAAGTAGGTCTTTTACTTAAACTTACGAGCTCACCAACATTATGTTGGCCTTTTTGAGTATTCATTTTCAGGTAATCAGCTCACTATACCTAAGGAAGAGTAGGACTTTCCTCCTTGACTAGAGAGACTTATGAAGTAACCCCTATGGGTTACCTATCCCCTGTGTTCTTGTATTTCTATCTTTATGTTTAGAATGTTTATTTGACTTTATTGGTACTTGTCTCGGGTTGTGGGAATTTAAGATTTTATGACTATGATGTCGTGGAATTAACTATCCATGATACAAGTCTCCACTTGTGTTGGGAGTCGTCATGACACTTTATGTTATCTTTCATTTAGTGAATTCTCTATTGTTTTATATCAATGTGTTTTGACGATCATGTCCGTTACATCTTGTATTTTCTGCTTTAGACGGGGTGTGACAAATTGGTATCAAAGCCATTGGTTATAGAGAACTAGGTGGTTTTGACCTAGAGTATAACCTAAGTACCCTCATATAGAACGCATAATATGAACTATGTGTGCATTTAGGTATATGTGTATTGTTTGGTAAATCGTTAGTATT